>SNQJ01S0018522.1:120912-157745 GCA_010110895.2 Picea sitchensis
CCCTGACTTTTGCATTAGACTCACATAGCATCTCGTTTGTCCTGACTTTTGGTTTGACTCACAGAGGTTATACGTTCCCCCTGGCTTTTGCAAATACCTCACAAGACTGGTTGATTCTCCAAATCTTCCTAGCTAGGCTCATGGTGGAACAGATGGCCTCTCATTGGAGAATGACTGTCGATGCTGCCAAATTTAACACTCCCTCTTAGCAAGGGAGTCATTCTCATCCACACCAAGCTTGCCTCTCAGCTGCACAAACTGCCTCGAGTTCAAAGGTTTGGTCAGGATATCAGCTACATGCTCGCTCGTGGCTATGTACTGTAACTTTACAGTTTCTCTCTGGACCAAGTCTCGGATGTAGTGGTACCTCATGTCAATATGTTTTGACCTGTCGTGAAATATTGGGTTCTCTGTCAATTTTATGCAACTTTGATTATCACAATGAACCACCGTCGTCTCGAGCTTGTCTCCAAACAATCCAGAAACCAATTTTCTGAGCCATACTGCTTCCTTGCTAGCATCACTTGCTGCAATGTACTCATCCTCTGTTGTACTCTGTGCAATGGATCCCCACTTCCGGCTTGACCAAGAGATCACAGCGGATCCTAAACCGAAGCAGTATCCGGAAGTACTCTTCCAATACACTGGGCTTCTTGCCCAGTCAGCATCTGCATACCCATGCAAAAATAAACCACCACTGGATGTATATCTCATACCATAAGTAATGTTCCCTATGAGATATCTCAATATGTGCTTTGTTGCCACCCAGTGTCTCTGTCTCGGTTCAGTCATGAACTGACTCATTGCAATCACTGCATAACACATATCTGGCCTAGTGTGGATCATGTACATCAATGATCCAATTAACTGCCTATACATGGTGGGATCCACCAAATCTGAACCTGTATCTGAATCATGCAGCTTCCTCAGGTTGGTAATCATCAGAGTAGACATGGATTTGCAATCCATCATACCAAACCTCTTTAGTACATCCACTGTGTATTTTCCTTGTGCCAGAAATATCTCGCCATGTCTTTGCCATACTTCCAATCCTAGGAAGTAATGCATCAAGCCTAAGTCTTTCATCTCGAATTATGAGGTTAGCTCCCTCTTACACYGGCCTATTAACCCTTCATATCCTATTAGAAAGATATCATCAACATACAGGATTAGTATAACAAGTTGGTTACCTCTTACCTTGAAGTATAGATTTTCATCAACATCACTTTTCTGAAATCCCGGGCTTTTAAGAAAGCCATCAATCCTGTCGTACCAAACTTTGGGAGCCTGCTTAAGACCATACAAGGACTTCCTTAGCTTGCATATATGAGTGCCTTTGTTATGCAGTACAAAACCATCTGGTTGTTCCACAAAGACCTCAAGTTCATTCTTTCCATTCAAGAATGTTGTTTTTACATCCATTTGATGTAGCTTCCAACCAAAAACGAGAGTTAAAGCAATAATAGTTCGAATGGAGGTATACCTGGCTATAGGAGCAAAAGTCTCTTTGTAGTCAATTCCTTCTTTTTGAGTGAAGCCTCTGGCTACAAATCTTGCTTTGAACTTTTCCACACTTCCATCAACTGCATGTTTGATCTTATAGATCCATTTGGAAGAAACCATTGATTTGTCTTTTGGCCTCGACACAATGTCCCAAACATTGTTCTTTATAATAGACTTGTATTCCTCAATCATGGCATCCTTTCATACTTGTAATTTATCTGCTTCTTCAAATGAATAAGGTTCGACATCACTAATGATGCCCATCGGTGCAACATAGCCTCCAAACCTATGAGGCTTCTTCCTTTCCCTGAAATTTCCTTTGGGAGCAGCTATCCTTTCTGCTTCCTGCACTATTTCTTTAAACCATCTTGGCTTCCTTTTGGCTGGAGGTTCTTCAAGAGTTATTTCTAACACTTCAACAGGTTATAGGGGCTCATTACTTGGCCCTTCACGAGGTTCCTCCCTCTGATCATCTAACTCTTCATTTTCAGAAGAAGGTGAAGCTGGCTGAATTGCTTCTGATTCCTGCTGAATCTCTCTAGATTTCTTAAATGTGACTTCCTCATGGAAAGTCACATCTCTACTTACTTCTATTTGCCTCTGACCTGGTACATAAATCTTGTAAGCCTTGGAGTTCTCACTATACCCCACAAAAACCCCTTTCTTGCCTGAGGGCTCCATCTTTGTCCTCTTTTCCTTAGGGACATTAATATACACAGGACACCCAGATATCCATAGATGCCCTACTTCGGGTTTGATCCCTAAGAAGACCTCTTCAGGAGTCTTGTCCTTCAAGATAGCATGTGAACACCTGTTCTAAATATACACAGCAATGGAGGTATCTTTTGCCCATAAAGAATTTGGCAAATTCTGGTCAAACACCATTGCTTTCGCTGCCTCACAAATTGTCATGTTTTTCCTCTCAGGGACTCCATTTTGCCGAGGGTTATATGGCATAATCAACTGTCTCTTGATTCTTGCTGACTTGCAAAATTCCTCAAACTGAAGAGATTCAAACTCTCCTCCATTATCTGTTCTAAGGATTATGATGTGTTTCCCTATATGCTTTTCAATAAAGGCTTTATATGCTTTGAATTTATCAAATGTGTCACTTTTAGCTTTAAGAAAATATACCCAACATTTTCTTGAGTAATTATCAATAAAAATGACACAATACAAATAACCACTGAGTGAGGGAGATGACATGGGACCACATACATCAGAATGAACCAGATCTAAAATGCCCTGAGCTCTATTGCCACTACTAGGAAATGCTTTCTTTATATTTTGACCTAGCATGCATCCCTTACAAATTTCATTTTTACTAAGAGAAATAGAGGGCATGCCACACACCAGGTTCTGTAGATCTGGAAGAGCTTTGTAATGAAGATGTTCAAGTCTTTTGTGCCACAATTGACTGGAGCTAGTCACATCATGAGCCAATACCTGAAATAACTGTCCTGACACGACATACAGTCCTCCACTGCGAGTTCCAAAGGGTTCTATTGTACTTAAGTGGCTACCTTTAGCTCATAGTAGTGCCTTCCTGCCATTGAAGATCACCCAATATCCCTTGTCCTCAAGGGTTGCAACTGATAGTAGATTCTTCTTGAGCCCTGGAACATATAATACTTCATCAACATGAAGTCTAGCCCTAGATTCCAAACTGAAGGAGATAGAGCCTACTCCCTCTATCTTATAACATTTGTCATCCCCAAGCTCAACCTGTTCTGCAAAAGATTTTGTCTCGAAATATGAGAGGATCTCCTTGAACCCTGTCATGTGCTTTGATGCACCATTGTCTACTAACTAAGTTTTCGGCCCCGTGGAAACTGAACTGGATAAGGCAGAAACCAAGTAATATTCTTCTCTATTTTCTTTCTCATTAGAAGGACTTTTCTGATTTCTTTTGGATTCATCATCCTCAACAGTTGAGGCATGATGTTTCCCTTTCCTTGGATATTTCTTTCTAAACCAACAATCTTTAGCAAAATGACCCAACTTATTACAACTAAAGCATTTAATCTTAGATGTATCAATATTCTTGCCTTTGAATGTACCTTTGGTGTATGGCTTCCTCTGAGAGCCTTTTTGGAATGTGCCTTTCTTCTTTACCTTGAATCTTGATGCTAAAGCTAAGTGCTCTTCTTTTGTTGGCTCGCTCCTAGTAGTTGTGCGACTCTCCTCCTGGAGGCAATCATGCCATAACCTTTAAAACGTGGGTTGGATCTCTCTCGCACTTACACTGGATAATAAGGTCTCCCATGAAGAAGGAAGACTGTCAAAAATGGCATGCACTAAATCATCATCGTCCACTATCACCCCTGTGACCAAAAGATGATCTCTGATCTGGGCTATCCTAGAACAGAAAGATGCCATTGATTCACCTTTCTCCATCTTCAAATTCCTCTTCTGACTTGGAGGTTGTTTCTCATACAAATTCACCAAGGTATCCATACAGTCCTTGGCAGTCATTAACGAAGTCATTGCAGACATTATACTGTCTTTGGATGAGTCAAAGATGATTTGCTTGGCCTTTTCTTGACTCTTCCTGAAGGTCGCTCTTCCTGCATTATTCGTGGGTTCCTCCAGCACTGTGGTCACATACTACTCAAGATCATGCTCTTGCAATATATTTGTTATATGGAGCTTCCACACATTGAAGTTGGCAGCTCCTTCGAGCCTATCCTCGGCCCTGACTGAAATGGAAGATGCCATGGACTTCACACTAGAAACTTAATCAAGCTAGCTTGGATCTGTGTGTACCTGATGCTACACTTCAACACGTTTAAGACACCCAAACTTTGATACCAGGTTAAATTATGAGCTTGATTTCTTAGGTAGATTAATTCTTTTATTTTCTTTAACACTTTGATTCCAGCTTATTACACTTCAACAATACCAAATCATAATCGAATAGCAATAACTATGTAGATGAGTAAGCATGCACATCAACAACACATATACCCTAGGGAAACCCTGTACAGGTTGAAAAACCCCAACAAACGATATTCCTTTATTGCATTAATAATGTAAGATCACTTACAAATATCCACCACAAATGTTTTGCTCTTAAAGAGCTTACCAAGATCACTCTGACCTGAAAAAGACCTAAAAGACCTTGCTGAAATACACCTCTAGTATGTTGCCTCTATTGTTGATATACAACACTGATATGCTGCTTTGGTATGCTGCCTCTTTATCATTGATATGTGCCTCTATTGCTTCACCCTTAACCTGCATATCAAAACTGTGTTGAAGAGAGGGTTCGACCTATGTTTATATAGGATGAAGAGGAGAGACTCAAAATAGTAACATGTTTGCATGAGTTAATCATAACTCAACTTCATACTTTAGTTCAAACTTAGAACTAGACTCGAGACCAGTTACAACTCAACATTACACTTTAGTTCAAAAATAGAACTAGACTTGAGACTGGTTACAACTCAGCATTACACTTTAGTTCATAAATATAACTAGACTTGAGACTTAAGTTACAACTCAACATTACACTTTAGTTCTAAAATAGAACTAGACTTAAGACTTCAGTTACAACTCAACATTACACTCTAGTTCTAAAATAGAACTAGACTTAAGACTTTAGCTGCAACTCAACATTACACTTTAGTTCTAAAATAGAACTAGACTTAAGACTTCAATTACAACTCAACTCTTGACAAGGCAATTCAAAATTCTCTTCATGGTGGATAATGTTACACGTGCCAACGCACTAGATCAATACATTTATATCATTTGCAATATTAGGAATATCGCTTGTTTCAAGCTCATAGGAATTTTATATTCAACCTAACTTTTGTTAGTTGCCTTGACTTTTTCTCATGGCTCAGAAGGTTTGATTAGGCTCATAGAGGTTGTACGTTCCCCCTAAATTTTGCACTAGTCTGTTTATGCTCACAGAGGTTGTATGTTCACCTTGACTTTTGCACTAGACTGTCTATGCTCATAGAGGTTGTATGTTCCCCTTGACTTTTGCATGAGACTCACATAACATTTTGTTCGTCCTAACTTTTGGTTTGACTAACAGAGGTTGTACGTTCCCCTTGGCTTTTGTCAATACCTCACAAGACTGGTTGATTCTCCAAATCTCCCTGGATAGCCTCATGGTGGACCATATGGCCTCTCATTGGAGAATGACCGTCGATGCTGCCAAATTTAACATCTAGCATGTATGGATAATCAACATAAGAAGGTTCATAAAGGTGGAGACATTGTGAGGACATAGCCCTATGATATGAAACTATTTGTTGAGGAGCCCCTGATCAGAGAAGTCTTCCAAAGAGTGGGTTGTATTGACTTCTGTCAGAAAATGCAAAGAGGGCACCCAGAGGTGGCTAAAGAATTTTCCCTAAACTTTGATGGAACCAAGACCAAGGTTGGGATACTAGAATTTGAGGTATCTGAGAGGACCATATCAACAACCATTGAGATACCTAGTACCGGGGAGAGATGGTTCAAGGCCATGACTCTAAATGTTGCCTTTTCAAGGGAATTCCTCAAACCAGAGCACCAAGAAGACAATTTGTCAAAGGGTGTGCCCATAAACCACATGGCGGAGGGTTTTGATAAAATGTTGAAGATAATTCAAAGATACTTTACTTGTGAAGGGAGACTTAATATGATCTATCAATATCACATAAGACTACTGCTACACTTCACATGGAAAGATGTTATGAATCTTCCTTTCTACTTGTTTAGAAGTATTGGGAAAATGTCTGATAGGGTTTAGGATAAGACTAAGGTAGTTGATACAAGTGTTTTTCATTCAGGTCTGATAAAGATGCTGGTAATGGAGGAATTAAGAAAGAGAAACATGGAATGGGAAGAATTCATTACTTCTTCCATTTTTCATCTTAACATTTCTCCTACCCCACAGTCTAAGGTACAAATCACTCCTTAGGTTGACAAGTCTGTACAGTTGGAGGTGAATAAGAAAAGGAAGAGCATTGGGTCTGCTAAGAAAGATAAGGAAACAAAGGAACATGTAAAAGAAGGAGGATCTTCTTAGTTCCCACAAAGAGAGGTTTCACCTTTGCCAACTCCCATTCCAGTGGAGGCTCCTTCAACTGGAGCCATAGGTCTTAGAGGGTGAAAGTTATTGTTCTCTTCACCACCTACTGCAGACAAGGTCAAGACCAAGAGACCTATTACTAGAGCATCATCAAAGTAGGAAAGAACTGTGGAGAAAGTGTCAGTGGAAGCCCCCATCTAGAGAAAGGGAAAAAGTGTACCCATCAAAGAGCCCATTGAAGTTATAGACATAACTACTCCTTTAGAAAATCCTATCTTTAAGAGGCTGAATAGACAACTTAAAGAGGCCAGAGCTAAAATTGCTAAATTAAAAAGGGACGGGTTGGTTGAAAAGAAGAAGCTAAGTGATCTTATGGATATGTATCGTAGAACTCTTGTAAAGGCTAAGTTTATAGCTAAAAGATTTAGACCTCTCCACATGCAGCTTAAGAACTTGTACAAACAAAATATAGCCTACTAGAGTCAAATAAGAGGGCTAAAGATGGAGCTGCAACCTTTCAGGGAGGAGCTGCCCTAAGAAGAATTTGGATCTATTAGCTAAAGCTACCACCAGGAGGAGCTCTAGAGTTAGAAAGTGATTGCAGATGAACACCTTAAATCATACCATTTTTGACAGTTTTTGGTTTTGGTATTTTTTTTAAATTGAAGATAGTCATGCTTGATAAGACATGATTTAATTGAGGATGTATTAAGCTCTCCTATGTTTTAAACCACTATCATATATTATTATAGCAATGGTTGACACTTGGGACAATTTTGGAGTGTTTTTGATGCATTTTCAAACAAGCAGAGCCACTACAAGAGAGTTCGTAGTGCCTGGCGTTGCGAACTGGCTAATACAGTTTGGTGTTGCGAACTCCTGACCTGGAGGTTTTGGAGGAGCAAACGGTTGCCAAATGGGAAGAGAAGGATATGAAAGCTGCTAAGAGTTCAATTGAAGGCTGGAGGGACACCTGACCAAGGAAGATACACTCATATCACACGTCATCAAGTACATTTAATAGGATCAAGGAGGTTACCAACATGTTCCTAGTTTTTAGCAGTTTGTTGCTTTTTTGTTGAACAACTGTAGTTACTCCACCTTTAGGTGTGGGAATCGTAGGCAAGAAGGACAATTCGAATGGTAAAGCTGTCATTGACAGGCTAGTCTATAATATAGAACTTGGAAATCATTGAGGGGTTCGAAGGATGGTTATGAGACTCATAATGTTTTTGAATTTGTGAAGTTACAAAGCCATCTATGGCTTTTGTGTATCAGACTTGAGACTTTTTGATTAATAGAAATCTGTTTCTTTCCATTATCTTATCTCATCTTACTCTGATTTACTGTCATTTGAATGATTCATGTGATTATTCTATCTGTATTGCAATGGAGGTTTTGTTGTGATGCTACTATGCTTTTATCAGAGTTTATCTTTTGATTAAAGAAGTTCTTACGTCAAAAGACTTTCCTTTGTTGTCTGCTAGTATTGCTTGAAGTGAGTGGTAGACATCTTCATCTTCTCATTAAGTCTTCTATCTATCCATTTTACTCTGTAAAACCCTGATCTAAGTTAGCCAAGACCTCATTTGCTGATACATCTTTTCTGGAAACTTCTATGATTTTCACTGTTCTGCCTGAGTTTTGATCCATTTGACATCATCCTAAAACACTTATCTTTAAACCTATTAATGGGTGTTGAGCTTACACTTTAGTAGTCAAAGTGTGACTTTCAGTGCTAGCAGGTGCTACATAAGGTGTCTCATACCTAAATATTTTAGAGGTGTGACACGGGACACCTCACTCTCAATTTTATGAAGGTCGTGACACAACAAAACTTGCTCCAGGAGTTGATATCAAAGGTTTTAAAGTTGCAACTGCATATCTCATGGATGTTTTCCAAGCATGCATCTAATGGTTAAAGGTGGAAAGTAGTTAAAGAGATGGTTTCAACTCCTAATTGATAGTTATGCAGAAGAAACTGTTCACCTTCTAAGGAGATAACCAAAATTGTCACTTGGCCACCAAGAAACCATTCAATTTCTTGAATGAAACTAAAACTGCCACTTGACCACTAGGCCAAGAGAGGGTAATTATTTTGTAAACGATTTTAAATGCTAGAAACTCTAAGGAGAAAATGGTTTTTTTCTCTTGGAGCTTTCATGTACTATTGTTGGAAGTTTGATGAGAAGAAGCCATTTTTGGCCAAGCCATTTTCCGGAGAACTTTGATTTCTTTGTGTATCTATTGTGGACTAATTTTCTACTTTTGCTCAGCATCAGAGTTGTGTAAGAATGTATCTCACATTGTAGACTATTCTTATGTGGAGTTGTTGCATTCTTATTTTTGTTCTTTGGAACTGTTTGTTTGAATTTTTGAGTATAGAACTATAGATGGTTGTTTTAATGTTGGATTGTTTCAAGTTTTCAATCATTTACTCATATTCTCATATTTATTCTTAGCGAACTAATTCGTGGGTCAGTGATATGAGCATGTGTGGTTTTGTGTTTGCTTTCTGGTTACTATTAGTCATGTCTGGACACATGCATTTGCATCTTAGATTAATTTCATTTCATTCTTTAGTTTAGAAAACCATCAATGATGGATCAGGTCGCGACTGGTAATCCCCAAAATCATTAATGGTCGCGGGGCCAGAATCTAAATGGGTTCCCTATTCCAAATGACATGAGGTCTAATTAGGACTTCTCACCAGGGGTAACCCATGTTGTTGACCAAGGTCATTCTAACCCATCAACATGCTGGAGAAGAACATAATAATGAATGAATTCCACTTTGTTATGTCAATAAGTATCATATTTCACTACAAAGTACTGCTTATTAGACTTCATTCTCCGGTAACAAAAGTTGGAGGGCTTTAATAGAAGATACTAACCACGATCACCTTCAATCACCCCGACACATACATTATATGCATCCAACTATCCTTGTCCCTCTTTTAGCATATGATATGGCTTCATGGTTACATGATATTTCCATAGTTTATCACTCTTAAATGTCAATTGACACTTACGAACAATGAAATATTGAGTTATTACACGCCTATAATGTGCCCTACATGAATGATGTCTCCATCTCAACAACACCGCACAACCTTGTTCAAGGACCAATATCAAGTCAAAAAAATCATGTCACTGTTTCCAACAACAACTCAAGATAAGTAAGGAGGAGTTCTTGGCTACTTTTTAACTCCCCACAATTTAAAGATCCAATAGGTGTTATCCAAAAACTGAAACAATTTTCCTAAGCAAGAAGGACATGATAAACATAATACCCCAAGATTTAAGGAACTATATGTGCTCTACATCAATACATCAATTATATATGTCTAGTGTCAGTGTTAGTTATTTAGTGTAGCATTTGCCCTTTGCGTGTCCAACCCAAAATGTAAATCTCAATTCGGTATTCAATTTTGTGACCTTCTAGACTTGCAATGTATCTATTTTTATATCAATACATGTACCAAAACTAGATCAAAATAGATTCAAGAATGGATTAATTTTCTAGTATGCAAGTTTCTATCAAATTGATCCTAGATAGATCCATTTATAAGATAGATCAAGATCCACATATCCTACATATTTGACCTAAATGGATTCAATTGTAGGATTCATGGATCTCGAGACAAATATGAAAATGGTGAAAACAAATCCTAGAATTAGAAAAGAACGAAAAAAACTCCTAGGGCATTGCCAAAAATCTCTTATATGCATAATTAAACCTATTGACAATTTTAATATGAGATACCAAGCCATCATTTATCACCTTCCACATTGTTTGTTAATATGAAGGGTGGAAGTACTTTACTACGTCGAACACATTAGAAATCATGTTTCTTAATGGGACACCCCTTAACTTGCTTTGTCCTTGTAGAAAGATGTAGTTCACTTTTGCTTTCCGAAAATTTGAACTCATGTTAATTATAGTTAAACCTAAACCACTTAATTGAGCTTCTAAAACATTGGGGGCCAAACCCGTCTACCACAATTAAAGAACCTCAACATCAACAATAATAACTTAGAAGAACTAGAGAGTATAATCAATACGATAGAGAGAGTTGAGCTTGAAACAAATAATCCAATAACTAAAAACTACAAAAACACTTTTGAAGTGAAAAAAAATTCCTCAAATAATCAAACATCATATAACTCAAAATGGAGTAAACTATTTGGAACCTAATCCACCTTTCTTACAAAAAGATGAAATTTTGAAAAAGATGGAGTAAAATATTTGAAAGCTAATCCACCTTTCTTACAAAAAGATGTAATTTTGAAGAATAATGAGGTAGGGGAAGATATTCTCAAAGGTAATATACAAATAAAAAAATCTTGTATCTCATGAGTCTCATAAATTGACTTATTTTAACTAAGGGTTATGGTGCAAGTATTTTTGAACTCCCTTCCGAATTTTTTTGACCTTATCTATCCCAAAGTTAGACCACTTTCATTTGTTCTCATTCGAGGGAAATTTTAAATATGAGGCTATTTCTAGGGTGTGTTTATTGCCCCCTTCTATTTAAGCTATGAGGATCTTAAGATGTATGGTGGTAAGTCTTGCAATTAATTAAAAAAGAAAAAGAGCGGGGTGGGCTCTTGGTGTGGAGGAATCTTGATGGTATGCATCACTGGTTCTAAAATTGGCGAATAAGTCCTAGAATTAAAAATAGCATCGTATATACTACAAAAGCTTGAATAGGATCACTGAAGCTAACATGCCATCAACTGCTTTTGGTATTTTGTTTTACTGGCCGAAATCGGAGTTTGTTTTATTATTTCCAGTAGACACCTTTGAGCTGGTATTGAGTGGGCAGGGGGAGGAGGAGGTGCTAACCCCGCAGTCTGCAAATGTCTCTGCACATAGGGCATGACTGCGTATGGAAAAACTCCGTCCAATTCCTCATACCAGCGTTAGGGAAACCCCCGGTTACGCCATCCGAAGGCTTTACCCCTGGAGTTAGCGCCGGGTTGCCTAGGGTGAAAACCGTGGTTGCCTGCATTAGGCCGGGCGGGCATGTGAAGCTCCACAGGTCGAAGCTAGTTGCAGCGAAGGACTCTAAAGAGAAGGGGAATTCTGCTAGTCCAGACAAATTCAGCGGAGCTTATTCAGACACAGCTGACAGAACTTGCATTGAGAAGAGTGTAGATGTGGTCACACTCGGGAACCTTTGCTTGGATATTGTTCTTAATGTGCCAGTATTGCCCCCTACTTATGTGGAGGAGAGGTATAAGTACATGCTCCAGCTCGCAGCTTCGAATCCCGATAAGGTCCGTGAAATTGCGATTAACTTTAGACAAGTTAATTGCATTCATTGTTTTGCCTTTTTATTTGCCATATTTTGTGTGTTGGGGATAAATTTGACGAAAGGTTGCTGTTGACATATATTATGGTTCAGAGATCTGTGAAAATAATATAGCTTGCTAGATACTATAAGCTCTTGGACAAAATAGGCACAATCATGAAGAAGGAAAACATTAAAACCATCTTCCTCCCCCCATTCCCTCAGTGACATCTTCAAATCGGTTAAGGATACAGAGTACCCCCATCAACATCAAGGAGTGTACGGGATCCCATGTTCCTTTGGTGTCTCGTACATAGGCCAGACTTGATGTTCCATCCAAACCAGAATCAGGCCAAACTGGATGCTCCATCCAAACCAGAATCAGAAATCATGTGGAGGATGTTTCCCACGGGCCACAACCACACTGATAAATCTGCCCTAGCCGAACACTCCCACTGAACAAAGTATGGCATATGTTTTGACAAAGCCAAAGTCTTTGGGTTAACCCAAAACTACTCCACTAGACTAACTAGGGAAGCCTTAGAAATTGAAAAGAGGCTAAGCTTAGCCAAACTTGGAAACGTGTGATATTAACTTGATTTTTTTATCAAAATCTCAAATTCCAGCTAACAACAACAACAATGATTTAAAGTCATATACTAATTAGATGCTAAATTTGATGTCTTGACCCCTTGTTTGTGGGACAAGAGACTGCTCCACAATTTTACATTAAATCATTCTCCCTCTACATATTCATTTAATAAATCAAAATAAATCATTATTTATTACATAGTTTATTTGTCTAAAAACCTTGGCTGTATTGTTTTCTATTAAACATGACTTAATATAAATGCCCTAATAAACTAGAAACTTAATAACCTTATATTTAAGCCAACTCAAAATCCATAATTTATCCCTCACCAATATAAACACATATCATCCATCACGTGCACTTGTTATTCACATTCTCTAATATGGGTGATGGGAACTTGTTATCAACTTGATTCTTATCAAAATCCTAAATTCTAATAGACAATAATTTTTTTTTAACACAAACTGGTAAAAGTTTTTATTCAAGAAAAAGGCGCGACCGAGGCTGCTGAGTACAAAAGGAAATGCTGGTAAGGAAGAAATCCAACGTCATATTCTTGTCTTTTACATTGATATAGATGCTAGTCCTATAGTGCTTATCAAGCTTTATTGGTTCCAAAATATTCAGAGATCATATACCATTTACCATACACAAAACAAAACTTTGCAAAATTGCTGGATTGCTAGACTAGATTTCTGCTTTTATGACTTCTTCTACTGATGGTGCCACAACCATGTTCAAATCAGGGAACTTCATCTTCGATTTGTCCTCAGGTCGTCTGTGTTATTCTTTTCCCGGTTCTGGACAGAGGATTCTGAGGATGACACCCTTGCATCCAATTGACTTTGCAAGGACTCTCCCTATGTACATAGAAAGTCCACTTCATCCTGGAGTTGTTCGATGAGCACTCTATGTTGGGCTAGAGTTTCAAGAGCAAAGGATAGTGTCGAATTGTGAGAGTCCACTTTGAGAGAGAGCCGATGGGTGAAGGTGAAATTGTCCTCCATCAGCACATCAACTACCATCTCCCATGCTTCCTGTGGCTCTTTCCTATTTTCCATATTGAGAAACAAAGAACAAGGGTCGATTTCTAGAATTGACAAATTCTCCACAGGATAGCAACCAACCAAACTTACTAGCGCCAGATTAAGATTAAAATTCAAACTTAGATTCCAAGAAGCAGGAGGAGTGGGTCGCTTCCCTAAGCACCCTCTACTTTCACAAACAAAGATTTTGGTTGTGGGAAAGTTTTCTGACTGGAAACCAACCAAAATGAAAAGGAGACCAGGAAGAATTACTGGGAAATCGACCAAATTGTTTTGCTGGGAGCCGACCGACAGAAGAAAGATAAAGTCCCCTTTGCCAAGCCACTTGAAAACCACCTCCACAAGCCACCACAAAGTCGTAGGTACTCTCCAAAGACAGGCTAAAATCTGGGATTCCAAACCAATTGACGGAGTAACAACTACTATCTTCGAATTAATACCTTGAGCTTCGACCAAGTTGCTTCGCTGGGAGCCAACCTCCAACCACATAGAAAACATAAAATAGAAATGAGATCCTCCTCCTAGCCACCAGGTAACCGATTCCTCACTCCACCAATGAATTTCAGAAACTCTTCGAAGGCAGGTCGAACGCTGGGATTCTTGACCAATTGATAGGTTTTCAACTTCTCGCTCCTTATTAATAACCTGCAGTGGCATTCCCCTATCCTTGTAGAACCTCGAGAAGCGGGGATGCATGAATTTGGGCTTCTGAAGATCTTTCCATGCACTAGAAGTCCTAGCAAGGCTGTCATGGCCTGTCCTAGCCGATTCACCTTAGTCCCATTCATGATTGCAACCTTTTCTCTTGTCAACAAATCCGTCATCGCTGAAGATGGGCTGATATTGCTAAGTACTGATTGCGGTAAAGTCCCATGGGAATAAGTACTCATGAAGCAGAGTGAAGATTTTCCAGGTTCTATCAAGCTACCAACTGGGTCTGTCTTTGACCTCAGTTTGGCTCTAAGTTTCAACTATCTAACAATGGTTTGCTGCTGTTTTAGGACAGCAAACTGTTCAGTGACTTCTTGCTGATTTGTTACGGTTGTATTTGCAATTTTAGGTGCTCTAGCATGTAGTTTTAGTAACCAAGAGTTAGCACATGCATACTAAAATAAATAGAACACACCTAGAGATCTTTACAACTGAAAATAAGCAGATCTAAAAGACTAACATACATCATTTTGTACACAGGTATTTTTGGTCAACATGACCTTGGATAAAACCCCCCCGGGGAAAACCAATTTGAAATATATGTCTATATATGAGGAGAATAGATGGTGGAATACTACAAGTACAAAATATAGATGAACCTGATACAATAGCAGCTTGTTCTAAGCTGAAACACAAGTCCAAATGTAGCAGGTGCGCCCCTCATAAATGCTCCCAAATCCACTGAATCTGCTGTAGATGCAAAGTGTGAGCTCTGAATGGAAAACCCCTCCATAGTAATCAAGTATTGATGCGTGGCCTCCCTTTGAAACTGATCCCACTGTAATCTGACAGGGGTAAGACCTCCCCACTGCTGATGCGCCCTCCTCAACAAGTGAGCCCTCTTCAACACTGGAAGCTCCTTAGTAAATAAACAAGGCTCCAAGCTAGATGCCTCTCTCCATGAAAGTATGCGCCCAAGCTAGCCTCACCTCATGCAACAAACCTCATCTCCAAGCTCTCTCTCAAACTCTCCAAGTGAGCAAATGAGTGAATGAATTCTCCTTTGCCCTTTTCGCCCCTCTTGAACCTCCATAAGGAAACCTAGGATATGGATGGCTGAGATCATCCCATCTCCCATCTAATCAAAGGTTGAGATCTCTCCAAAAGAATCTCACTCAAAAACCCACTTTGGGTTAAGTTCCCTAAGTTCACTTTATGTCTCTAATTCACCGACAAAGTGAATTAATAGTCATTTTAGGCATAAATGACAAAATTTTACTTTTGACTTAAAACTCCTAAGTCAAAGTGAAATTAGACACAAAGTACAAGGCACAAAGTACATAGTATTTCCCACATATGTTTAGGAGACACAAACACATGGGGAACACCTCCCAAGGTACATAATCTCAACACTCCCTCTTACCGAGGAATGTGTTCCTCACCAAGCCCATCTTGTCTTTGAAGTAGACATGTTTGCCCCTTGGCAGGGCCTTGGTGAGTATATCTGCAACCTGGTCGTCATTCGATATATACTGCAACTGAACTGCGCCTCTCTAAACCCAATCACGGATGAAGTGGTACTTGATCTCAATGTGCTTCGACCGGTCATGAAACACTGGATTCTTAGAGAGTTTAATGCAACTCTGATTATCACTGTGTATGACGGTCGGTGGCATCTCCTGACCAAACAATCCAACCAACATCTTACGAAGCCAAATGGCCTCGCAACTGGCCTGACTGGCCGCCATGTACTCTGCCTCGGTCGAACTCAAAGCAACTGACTTCTGCTTTCGGCTGAACCAGGAAACAAGTCCAGACCCCAAACCAAAGCAACACCTTGAGGTGCTTTTTCTGTCAGTAGCACATCCTGCCCAGTCTGAGTCTGTGTAGCCAACCAAAATGACTCCATCACCTCTGATATAGTCTAGGCCATAATCAATTGTCCCAACAATGTACCTTAAAACATGTTTTTCCCCTGTCATATGAACACTCCTCGGCTCTACCATATGCTGGCTGAGAGTGTTCACGTCAAAACAAATATATGGTTTGGTGTTAACCAGATACATGAGTGAATCGATCAACTGCCTATAAACTGTGGCATCTACCAACTGGCTATCTGAAGCACTAAGCTTCTTCCAGTTGGTAATCATGGGTGAAGACATAGGTCTGCAGTCCTCCATCTGAAATCTGCTCAAAATATCTGCTGCATCTTCCCTTGCTTGAGAAATATGTGACCCTCCTCCCGCCATACCTCCATACCCAGAAAGTAGTGCATCAATCCAATATCACTCATCTCAAACTCTGATGCAAGTCCTAGCTTGCACTCAGCTATGAGATCCTCGGCTCTAGTGATGAACAAATCATCCACATATAAAATGAGAATGAGCGTGTCCTCACCTCTAATGATGTAATAGAGGTTAGGATCAACATCGCTCTTCTCGAAGCCCATCTGAAGTAAGTAAGTGTTTATGCGTGAATACCAAGCTCGGGGAGCTTGCTTCAGACCATAAAGTGCGTTTCTCAAAAGACACACGTGAGTCTCCCTCTCACTCACCTCAAACTCCGGTGGCTGCTCAATGTACACCTCCTCATCAATGAAGCCATTCAGAAATGCGGTCTTCACATCCATCTGGTGAATGCTCCAACCCATCTCTGCTGCTATGGCATTGATACTCTTGATGGAGGTGTATCTCGCAATTGGTGCGAATGTCTCATCATAGTCGACTCCCTCAATCTGAGAGAAGTCTCGCGCCACAAAATGGGCCTTGTGTTTCTCTATGCAGCCATCTGCAACATACTTGGTTTTGTACAACCACCTGGAAGTCACAATTGACTTCCCCACTGGCCTCGGAACCACCTCCCAAACATCATTGTGCACAATGGAGTCATACTCCTCTACCATGGCCTCTCTCCAGACTTGATGGTCCACTGCCTGCACAAATGTCTGTGGCTCAGTATCCCTGATACTCGTCACTAGTGCCAAATATGCTCCAAATCTGATTGGAGGTCTGCTCTCTCTGATTTGGCTCTTGGGCTCCCCTACATTCTCTCTGGCCTCCTTCAAGATCTCCTGAAACCATCTAGGTTTCCTCTTCCCTAAAGTGGTCAACGGAGAAGTAATGTCTCTCTGCCCAAGAGTGACTGCCGCAGGACTCGTCTCAACACTCTGAGTGTTAGAAAGTAATGGATGTGCTCGTTTAACCATAGATAATATAGCAATATTGTCACCCAACCATAGGTCAAAGCCACCCCTGAGCACCTTAACCTTGATAGATAATCATTCCAGAAGCAAACCCTAGGCTAAATAGCCAAACAAGATAGCGCACCTCTCTCCAGGGATAACGCACCAAGCAAGAATAACCAGAAGAGGCCAAGCAGAAAGTCTAAACCATAACCAAGATAGAATCCCAGCCAAAACCGAAATCTGCTAGTTGCAGTAGCTGCAACTGCAGTTCTTCTCCAAACTTGTGCACCACTGCAGTTGTGAGGTGTGTGTACAAATGAGCTCAAGCTCCCTTTATTTATAGTCCTCTAAGTCACTTAGCTGGGCCGACTTCTTCTCTTGGAGACTAATAGCTTAATATAAATCATTCTCTTGAGCCGACTAGTCTTCTAGGGTTATTTAGGGTTTCTTATTGCTTCCCAGAATATTCTATGCTCGTCAGGTTTACACGTGGAGGTAAATACCTCCCGTAGCTACCATAATATCAACACTGAGAACCTAAAGTCTGTGCCCCCTCTGACTGAACATGCTCTGACTGTGACCCTGAAGCTGTGCATGGTGACCCTGTCACCCATGATACTGGTGTACCTGAAACCTGAGGCTATGCTCCCTTTGAGACATCAATCGGTGCCTCTGCATCATCCTCAACTCTGACTCTCGACTCAAGAGATCTCTGAAAAGCCCTATCCTCCTCAAATCTGACATCTCTGCTCACCACCACTCTCCTAAGTGGCAGAATGTAGATGCGATAGGCTTTGGACACCTATGAGTATCCAACTAGAATCCTCTGCTAGGTTGTGGGGTCTAGCTTTGTTCTCCTCTCCGAGGGGACATGAGAAAAGGTCAAGCACCCAAAGATCCTGATGTGCTCGACATCAAGCCTCTTACCAGTGAAGGCCTCCTCAAGAGTCATCTTCCCCAATATCCTGTGGGGGCTCCTGTTCTGCAGGTAAACTGTAGTAGCACTCGCCTCTGCCCATAAGTACAAAGGCAAACTTTGATCGTGCAACATGGATCTCGTTGCACCGGTAATAGCTCGGTTCTTCCTCTCGACAACCCTGTTCTGCTGGGGGTTGTATGGTACGGTCATCTGTCTTCTAATGCCATGCTGGGCACAGAAGTCTATGAACTGTTTGGAGGAATACTCACCCCCGTTATCCGATCGCAAGACTTTGATCCTCTTTCCAGATTGGTTCTCCACAAGAGCTTTGAACTCTTGGAACCGTTTGAAGACCTCACTCTTGGCCTTCAGGAAATAGATCCAAGTCTTCCTTGAGTAGTCATCAATAAATGTGAGATAGTACTCACAACCACTCAAGGACTTTCGAGTCATGGGCCCACACACGTCCGTGTGTATTAAATCCAGTATCCCAGCTGACCTGGTGTCACTACTGGGGAACGAGGCCTTGGTAAACTTACCAAGCGCACACCCTTTGCAAACATCCTGATGCTCTGTACTGATCTGTGGCACTCTGGTCACAATCTCTCTCAGTCCTCCGAGAGCTCCATGATTTAGGTGGGCCATCCTACGATGCCATAAATCACATATTTGTCTGCTGCTGTCGCTGCTCACTGCCAATGCATGAAGAGGATGAAAAAGCAATCTAAACAATTTCCCACCCCTCACTCCAATCACTTGTCCCAAGGCAAGTGAAGACCCCTGAGGATGAATGAGTACCTCAGTGCCTCTGAAAGTCACCTCAAGACTTCTATCTTGGAGGGTAGAAACTGAAATTAAATTCTTCTTCAGCCCAAGGGACATAGAGAACATCCTTGAACGATATAGGTGGCATGCTATCTCTTCGAAAGGTAACTGTGCCAATCCCAACAACTCTGACCAAGGTGTCATCTCCAAGAGTAATCTCCATCTTGACCTCGGTGTCTCTGAGATCAGTCAAATGCTCTTTGACTCCAGTCATATGGCTCGAAGCTCCGCTGTCAATATACCAGATATTGGGTGCTGTCTCAACTGAAGTGCAACATGTGAGGAAAACACACTCTCTCTGAAATTGAGTTTGAAACTCTGCCTCCTCTGCTGTAGCTGCGGTACCACCACTCTTCTTCTTCCTGTTGGGACACTGTCCAGCATAGTGTCCCAACTTCTTACAAACAAAGCACTTCACTTTACTTGTATCTCTCTTCTGACCATTGCTGCTCTCTCCTCCACTCCCCTGTGGTGGGGCCCCAAACTTGGGACCCTGTTGACCCCCATGGTCAACCTTCTTCTTGCCCTTTGTCCAAAGAGCAAGATCCTCATCACCTTGACCAGACTGCTGCTGTTGCCGTTGTCCAGAGGCCTCTGCTACAAGTCTAATCTCCTCCTGGATGAAGTCATCTGCACTTTGGGACATCATTACATTACAGAGGGTTATGATGACCAGAGTAGCCAGATGGAGGTTATAGCGAGTACAGAGATTATTGAGAGGTATTTTGGGGTCTGGCTTGCATCGCTCATGCCATTTCATCATTATGATCCATTTCGCACAGGTTGGCTTTGGTTTCGTTGCATTCCGACGATCTCCATGATTTTGAGTATTTTGAGCTATAAGTTAATTAAATTCACTGAAGAGGTCATTTTGGGCATAATACTTGGAGGAACCTCTCAGTGTAATAGCTCATTGGAATCGGGAGGAACAAGACTACATGATAGGATGATGAGAAGTGACTTTCAGTGGCCAGGGAAGCCACTAGGAGAGATAAGGCGCTTTTCAGAGGTAAAAAGGTTAATTAATTAATTAAAGTGATTTAATTAATCAATTAATAATTAAAAAAGAAAAGTCACTTTGGAGAGACAAGGGGATGCAGGAAGTATAAATAAGAGGCAAGGGCCTCTATTCTCTCATTCATGTATGATTATCATTTTGATATCTAGCTTCTAGCTAGAGAGCCCATACCTTGGGGGTTTTGAGGGTTTTGACTTAACAAACCCTAGAGGACGATTTGGTGGTGAAAGATTCCACCTAGCTTGTCCCAAGCTTGGTCTCGGGGATGCAATACTCCCCCACACCATTCTAGTTCAGATCTACTCAGTGTAGGAGGGTTCTACACCAGCCACAAGCACAGGAAGAGAAGGAGGGTGCACCATTGAGGGTTTCCAGCAAGGGGGGCGCACCATTCATTGAAGGAAGGTTCGTTGTAGGAGTTTGAGAGGGCTCTTGGAGATTTGAGCACTTGGGTTTTACTTGCAGGGCCTTGGCCATGATTTCTAGTGCCTCTTGAGAGAGTTTTATGNCACCATTCATTGAAGGAAGGTTCGTTGTAGGAGTTTGAGAGGGCTCTTGGAGATTTGAGCACTTGGGTTTTACTTGCAGGGCCTTGGCCATGATTTCTAGTGCCTCTTGAGAGAGTTTTATGGTCTAGATGATTCCCTAGAGCTTTGGGGCGAATTGGAGAGAAGAAGGGCATTTTTGAGATTCAGATCTATTCAGCTTGGAGGGGTTATACTTTAGATCTGACCCTGAGACTTTACCTAGTGACTTGCAGTGTCTCGATCTACCTTTCTAGCGAGTTTCAGGGCATTTGGAGGCCTCCTTCATTAGGGCCGAAATTGCAGGGTTTGACAGTTTCAGAAAGGCGCAGCTCCACTTGAGGATTCAACATTTGGAGGAGCATTCCTTGGTATTTTGGTTTGAGATTTTAGGAGGGGACTCTACACATCCCGATCTACAGTTTGGCATCTTCATTGGACTCATTTGGGGGCTTCTTCAGCTGGGCTGAATTATTGAGGGTTTCAGTCTTCTACTAGAGCGTGACCTTCCCAGTTGGGGGTTTGGCACTGCATACGACCCAGATCTGTCTTGTATTAGTCTTCATTGTGTATTCAACCTTTGGAGGCTTTCATTCTTCTTTCCGGGAACATTTTGTAGCAGCTCTCATTATGCTTATTGGATTCATTTGTTGATCATTCTTGATCGGCCTCACTTTTGTATCAGGTTCTTGTTCATTATATTAGTAAAGGTCAGATCTTTGCTATTGGTTCCATATTTGGTGTATATTGTATTTCCATTGTTTATATCTTCAGATCTATGTGTGATAACCCTAAAACCAAAATTAAGAAGTCAATCTGCAAGTACACACCCAAACATAAGTAAATCAACAAAGTGTTTGACGAAATGCCACACTCAGAAAAGTTTAAAAAATTATGCAAACCGTGATGTTCCTGGCATCTTGGCTTGGGAACATTACAACCACATCCTCACCCATGTAGGCATGACCTCCCTGGCAACAATGTCACGAACGAATGGACCCCACGGTTTGGTGAAGCTATTCATAGCTTACCTCACCAAAGAGTTAGGGTCCACCACCTCTCCGACGACCCCAAGCTCGTCTTTGATCTGAGTGTAGCGACCAAGGAGTGAAGTCACCGACTCATCCTTGAGCATGCAAATGCTCCTGAGTCGGTCATGAAGAACCATCTTCCGGTTCTCATTGGAGCTCTCATACAACTTACATAGAGATGACCACATCTCGTATGCATAAGTCTTCCCAGTCAAATGGGGTATGATATGATCACGAACTGCATCACAAATGGTCCTCTTTGCCTTGTTGTTCCTTTTCCTGAACTCTGCCACCAAGACGAGAGCAGTGGCAGGAATGATTGGAACAACTGCCTCAACTATGCCCCATAGTTCGAGGTCCTCTAAGACAAAGACCATCCTCGCCTTCCAAGGCGACCAATTGCTAGCCCTAGCTAGCCTGTCTTCAACACGCATCTGAGATGCTGACATGTCTGCCAAACTGCACTCCAACTGATGCTCAAACTGCAAAGGAACGCTGCCTCACTCCTGTCAACACATGTGTGAAAAGAGGCAAGCGAACTCCGACCTCACTCCTAGCAATATAGGTGTGAAAAGAGGTCGAGTCAAATCAGCCTCACTCCTACTCTGTAGGTGTGAAAAGAGACTGAAGAAAAACTGACACAACTGCCCAACTGTCCTCTACAAAAATCTGGCCACTAACAACCATTGAAAACTATCAATGGCTGTCCACAAAAATCTGCCAAGAAGATGTATATGACAGCCAACACATATGCTGTCCAGACTGCTAAAAAATCAGCCACCTCAGCTCTAATACCATGAAGATTTTGCAGGTCCTATCAAGCTGCCAATTGGGTCTGTCTTTGACCTCAATTTGGCTGTAAGTTTCAACTGTCTAACAATGGTTTGCTGCTGTTTTAGGACAACAAACTGTTTAGTGACTTTTTGTTGATTTGTTACGGTTGTATTTGCGATTTTAGGTGCTCTAGCATGTAGTTTTAGTAACCAAGAGTTAGCACATGCATACTAAAATAAATACAACACACCTAGAGATCTTTACAGTTGAAAATAAGCAGATCTAAAAGACTAACACACATCATTTTGTACACAGGTATTTTTGGTCAACATGACCCTGGATAAACTCCCCCCGGGGAAAACCAATTTGAAATATATGTCTATATATGAGGAGAATAGATGGTGGAATACAACAAGTACAAAATATAGATGAACTTGATACAATAGCAGCTTGTTCCAAGCTGAAACACAAGTCCAAATGTAGCATGTGCGCCCCTCATAAATGCTTCCAAATCCACTGAATCTGCTGCAGATGCAAACTGTGAGCTCTGAATGGAAAACCCCTCCACAGTAATCAAGTATTGATGTGTGGCCTCCCTCTGAAATTGATCCCACTGTAATCTGACAGGTGTAAGACCTCCCCACTACTGATGCGCCCTCCTCAACACTAGAAGCTCCTTAGTAAATAAACAAGGCTCCAAGCTAGATGCCTCTCTCCATGAAAGTATGCGCCCAAGATAGCCTCACGTCATGCAACAAACCTCATCTCCAAGCTCTCTCTCAAACTCTCCAAGTGAGCAAATGAGTGAATGAATTCTCCTTTGCCCTTTGCGCCCCTCTTGAACCTCCATAAGGAAACCTAGGATATGGATGGCTGAGATCATCCCATCTCCCATCTAATCAAAGGTTGAGATCTCTCCAAAAGAATCTCACTCAAAAACCCTCTTTGGGTTAAGTTCTCTAAGTTCACTTTATGTCTCTAATTCACCGACAAAGTGAATTAATAGTCATTTTAGGCATAAATGACAAAATTTCACTTTTGACTTAAAACTCCTAAGTCAAAGTGAAATTAGACATAAAGTACAAGGCACAAAGTACATAGTACTTCCCACATGTGTTTAGGAGACACAAACACATGGGGAACACCTCCCAAGGTACATAATCTCAACACATAGAACCTCTCCTCTCAAACCCAATTATGAAACCATCATCAAGCACGGCCTGAGCATCCCCATGAGCCTGGAGAAGGTGGTGGTACTGTCACTCCTACATTGTATATGATTAATCCCTCGCTGCATATCAAGTCCACACGTCTCCCCTTGTGCGACGTGGGCCCAATGGCCCAATAAAAAATGAGGTCTTTTCCATTAGGGAGGTGCTACAAAGGAGACGTGCCCTTGGACGCTCAAGGAGCCAGGGGCCATGCCAATTTCCCTATTAGCCATCCTGTCTGCATCCCGATTATTCCCTCTCAAAATATCGAAAAATTGAGCTTGGGTGGTAGTTAAGAGTAGCTTCGTTCTCTTAATAATTCTCTTAAGTTTGGCATCTTTAGGAGCAGTTACCAAAACGAAATATCTGATGAAGTTTTTAGAATCACCCACTTTTGTTATATGATTCATTTGATGATCATGTGTTAACAAGATCCCTTGGTAAACCGCATAGGCTTCGACCATATTGTTTGAAGTCTTGCCTAGGTTCTAGGAAAAGTCTAGTACTCGATTTGCCCTAGGGCCATACAACACCCCTCCCGCACCTGCCTCCCCTTAGTGGACAATAATTAGTGACCAATGCTTTGTACATTAAATCATCTCCCTAGTTACGTCTACATTTAATAATTTAAGATAAATTGTTATTCATTTTAAAGTTTATTTATCTATACACCTTGGCCAAATTCTAATAACCATATATTTAATATCAATATTGACTCAATATAAATGCCTTAATAAAATCTTTTTTTAGCAATTATACTTCTTATTTTATATAAGAAACATTTAAGTGCAAGTGTAAAGGGCTCTTCTATCTTATTGATTTAAATCTCCAATGAGATCATAGTTAGCCCTCATAGAGATATTCCTAACCTTTGTTTATTGACAAAAATCTTTTAGCCTTTGCTTGACTATAAATCATCAAATGCTATCTTACAAAAGGACTCACTAGACCCTACCAAATTGTTTATACGTACTTGCAATGAATCCTCAAGGCCGAATACAAAATTGATGATCAACGACACCAAAGGCCATATAACGACTCAACAAAAGGGATCTACAATTGTCGAGTAGGGAAGCACACTAGTGGATGATTTCTTGTAGGAGTGAATTGATTTTATTTTACACAATATTCCAACATTACTTAACATAACCATCCTCCCAAAAGATTTACTTAACTGTCTGTGGTCTTCCACAATGTGGGCACTTATCACTTGTTAGGCTATTTTCGACTAATCTAGACTTGGTAAGCAAGCCTTGGTATAAAATACAAACACTTGATGCTTATAGGATAGTTTGTATGACTAGACAATATTGAGTTTGGTGATCCATCAAAACTTGTTCTCTGAACTACCCCATCTCTTTTCAAGATCGGAGCCAATGGGGTTTGCTTATGCATAAGAAAAGATAATTTCGTATTGCTGTACTCAAAAATAGCTTTACCATATGCCCATTGCCAATCCCTCCAAATAGGGCCGTGTAGGAGTCCATTCATTTTCGACAGAACTTCCACTACAATAAGTGATTGTAGCTCTCTACCAATAACTTATTGGAAGTTTGAAGGCCCTTGGTGCATGCTAAGTCTCT
This sequence comes from Picea sitchensis, assembly GCA_010110895.2. Lineage (NCBI taxonomy): Eukaryota > Viridiplantae > Streptophyta > Pinopsida > Pinales > Pinaceae > Picea > Picea sitchensis. Next base: position 146,099 of record SNQJ01S0018522.1, read on the forward strand.
CCATGTTGTCCGTGTCCCTCGATCAAAGTCCCATAGATACCTCTAGATGAAGAGTCCCTTCTTACTTAGTCTTTTAACCTAAAATCATGGGATGGTTGAGATGCAGTAGCCTTGAATTTTCCACATCTAAGTAGGTTTGACTCCTAAATAATCCCAAGATAGCCAATTCACAACATGCTTCCAGGCTTCACAATTGCGCTTTAAGCACAAAAGAACTCTGTATCTTGAAATTTTGGGGAGACCTAATTATGGTTAGGCAAAATTCCCATGAATCCTGTTTGTTATTCGCCGTTTTGTGTGAGGCTACACTTGTGATTTTTGTCACACATATCATGGGTTTACAAATTGATGGAGCATTGGATGGCCTAAGGGTTATGATTTCACTTGATTAGGTTATTGGTGATATAGTCATGGATCTTGATGATGTTTATTCTTTGGTTGCCTTGATGATTGCTTTCCCTTCATGCTAGTAGACTTGGTTATGGAACCCCTTTTGATACACGTGGATATACGATTTCACGTGAAGAACGACCTAGCATCTTTGGGCTTGTTTGATATTGTATTAGTATCTTGGTTTGGTTGTCATCATCATGTTGTAGAGCACTTGGCATAACACCTCTCTCTTCACATGGTTTCATCCCTTTGGGGTTACCTTGGTGTGGTTTGAGTCACTTGGTTTGAGTGCCCCAACTTCCTTGGAGGATTTTAACACCTAGAGCATTTTATGATGACGTGGGCTATCACTATTGGTAAAGTGCTCCCCTTTTGTGTTGATGTTTCAACATTAGGCAAACATTCTTCCAGATTGGTCATGCTGATTTGACCAAGGGAGAGTGATACATTCACTCACGGGGCTATGCTAGTGGTGAATGGCCTAGGATGTTGATGGTTCTCCAGTTAGCAACATCGGGCGGATATTCTGCCAGATTGGTCATGCTGATTTGATCAAGGGAGAATGATACATTCACTCATGGGCTTTGCTAGTGGTGAATGGCCTAGGCATAGTCTTTCTCCTTGGTCATGTTGATTTGATAAGGAGTGATAAAGACTTGAGATGTAGATGCTATCACATGCTTGCTCCAGGTTGGAGTGATCCAATTTTTTATAAGGCAGGTTTGACTGGTTTACAGGTCTAGTCTAATGTTGAAGATGTAGGCTCAAGAGACCTCTTGTGATGAGGGGCTTCTTGGTGAATCTACTCAACATTAAAGCCCTATATTAGTTAGACGTGCATGTGAGGAAATGATCATCAACATAAATATAATATAGAAATAATATATTTATAATATAATGTATAAATATAAATAAGCAATAATTAATAATTAATAATAAATTAATTAATGAAAAGACAATAATGGAAAAGACATGTCCATTAATGAAAGGGCACTCCGCCCAAGTATATATATCAAGGCCCTCAATTGTAATATATCATTTCATATAATATTTACTTACAACAACCTCTCATCAAGTCCGCTAAGTCTTGTTGAGATTTTCAGTGTGTAATTATTCTATGATAACAATAGCGTTTAAATCATAAGGCAATAATTATCAGATCTGAAAATCAAAAAATTCAACATGGTATCAGAGCTAGTTAAAAGCTTTCAGTGCCGGAGCTAGTATAAGTCTTTTCTGAAGCTAGTTAAAATAGATCAACTTCAGATCTTTTATTTATTTTTAATTGTACGGTTGTGGTCGCGAGTGGCCTGGGCACACAGGGCGACCAGATTCGTGGTTGCGAGCGGCCCGTGCACTCAAGGCAACCATATTCGTGGTCGTGAGCAGCCTGTGCACACAGAGCGACCACAGTTGTGGTCGCGAGCGGTCTGTGCACACAGAGCGACCATGCTTGTGGTTGCGAGAGGCCTGTGCACATAGAGCGACGACATTTCTTTGGTCGCGATTTGCCTAATTACAGCACGCGACTTCCTTAAGGATTGCTCTACATAGTGCGACCAACTCTTTTGGTCACTCGCTGTTTCTCTACAAGTTGACCTGTCGCATTGTGATAACTAACAAAGCTGCTATACACTCCGCAACAATGATTGGTGTTCGAGAGGGAGGTCTATACAGATTGTTGGGACGACTAGCCCAAGCATTGGTACATGACAACATCAATTTGTGTGAGCTATGTCATCGGAGATTTGCACACTTACATTACAGGGCTTTACCAATATTGAAGAGGATGGTCACAAGACTTCCAGAGCTTTAGGTAGAGCATGATGGCATTTGCAGAGGATGTGCACTTGGCAAGAATGCCAAGGGATCTTTTTCGAGTAGCGACAACAGGTCCAAGGGGATCTTGGATCTAGTACATTCAGATGTATGCGGACCTATGACAGTTGCATCTTTGGGTGGATTCCTGTACTATGTGATATTCATTGATGATTTCTCCCAAAGACATGGATCTTCTTCATGAAGACTAAGGATGAGGTCTTCAACAGATTCTAGGAGTTCAGGGCTCAGGTAGAGAACCTGATAGGGAAGAAGATCAAGGTGCTGAGTTTAGATAATGGAGGAGAGTATACTTCCATTGACTTCAAGGCAAGGAGGTAGGGATCAAGAGGGAGTTGACAGTTCCTTACAACCCTTAGCAGAATGGGGTTGCAAAAAGGAAGAACAGGTCCATTGTGGAGGTCGTCAAGGCAATGATTCATGATCAGAATCTACCCATGTTCTTATGGCCAGGGGCTTCCAACACAACAGTTTATGTTCAGAACAGAAGTCCTCATTGGATATTGGGAGATAAGACTCTTGAGGAGGCATTCACAGGTGTGAAGCCAAAGGTCAACCATTTGAGGATCTTTGGTTGTCCAATATACATCCACGTGCCCAAGGAAAAGAGGATAAAGTTAGAACCTTCTCGGAAGAAGGGTACTTTTGTGGGATACAACGAGACTTCGAAGGCCTATAGGATCTACATTCCAGGACAACATCAGATTGATGTTAGTCGCGATGTTACTTTTGATGAAGAGGTAGCCTTCAGGAAGTCTAGATAGTCTCATATGGAGATTGATAGTGAGGAGCAGGAGGCTCCGAAGGATGGTGGTATAGATCCCTCTAGTCTACTTGTTCATCCTTCAAACTATCAGGAGGATTCAGTAGAGCCAGTGGATCTACCTAGAGATGTTGCAGTAATCAGGAAGAGGCCAGCGTGGCTTCGTGACACTTTGCAGGATGTAAAGGGGCATGCAACTCCCAATGGTTTTTCAGGGAGAGCAAATGACCTTAGAGGTTCTCGAGTTATATGGCATTGATGATTCACATCATTGATTCTGAACCTTCCAGTTATGAGGAGGCAACAAGCCAACAGGTTTGGAGAGATGGCATGATGGAGGAATATCAGTCCATCATGAAGAATGATGTGAAGGAGATTGTGCCGAGACTTGAGGGGAAGTCGTTGTTGAATTCCAAGTGGATCTATAAGATCAAGTATGCAACAAATGGAAGCATCGAGAAGTACAAAGCGAGGTTTGTGGCGGACAGAGGATTCTCTCAGAAAGAGGGACGAACCATGAGGAGACTTTTGCTCCAGTCGCCAGGTACACTTCCATCAGGACTATTGTTTCTCTTGCCTCAGTTATGGGTTGGAGATTACATCAGATGGATGTGAAGACTGCATTCCTCAATGGTGTGATTGAGGAAGAAGTATACATAAAACAACCTCAGGGCTTTATGCTACATGGGAGGGAGTCTCATGTTTACAGATTGAAAAAGGCCTTGTACGGACTCAAGCAAGCACCCAGGGCATGGTACTCTAGGATTGATGGATACTTGATGAGTTTGGGCTTCACCAAGAGTGATGCGGATCCCAACCTTTACTACAAGGTTGTTGATGGTGATCCTTTGATCTTGGTGCTATATATGATCTGTTCCTTATGGGGGCAGACAGACTCATTGTCAGGAGCAAGAGGGAGTTGGCCTTTGAGTTCGAGATGAAGGATCTTGGCTTGATGCATTATTTCTGGGATTGGAGGTGTGGCAGAAAACCAGGTGAGATCTTCCTTGGACAAGGAAAGTACACAGTTAAGATCTTGAGCAGATTCGGTATGATGGATTGCAAGTCCATGGCTACACGTGGATGATAATCTTTGGATCATACTTTTTCAACACTTCTTATGACCATGCAAAGACGTCCTTGTACTCTCGCACAAATGCCTCAATCTTTTTTCTTTCCCGCGGAGTGCAATCTCGTTCAGTCTTGATGAGCCTAGGTGATTCTTTTGAGCCGACGTCTACCTCTATCACTTGTTGATTTGGACAAGGCTTGTTAGTCCCAACAAATGTATTGAGATCTATCAAACAATTTTTCCAAAGGAACTAAACCTCTATGGATCTTGTTGTTTCCTAGCTGGATCAATGGAGCATCCTCTCCATTCTATACCTCGTCTACTACATGGCCAGAGAACTCGTTAATGTAATTAAGAAAACTACAAATCTTTCTATCATCCTCAAAAACCTGCCATGAATCAATATTGTTAGGAATGAAGGGTCAAAACATTACCTCAACTGTGTATTTGGTGTAGGGATTAGGCATGCATGGCTGAAAAACTGTGGCTGCAGAAGCCATGGAGTCTGCCAACTTGTTGAACATTTGAGGAACACCAATGATTTTAAATGTGCCGAAACATTCCATCTCACCCCACATTGCGTCCCTATATCTCTTCAATCAGGGATTCCTTGCTTCACATTGTTTCTTTACCTGGTTCACAATAAGTTTTGAATCCCCTTCTACCTTTAGTTTCTTGATTCCCATCTTTCTTGCTTGTTGAAGTCCTGTTAGCACTTTTTTTCACCCTCCAATTGAGCTGATATAACAGAAAAAACAATGATAAAGATGTTGATTATTTGGGTTGGTTGTCATTGATGTCAACCCTTGAAGAAAGTCTGGTAGCAAATTCCGGTAGCACAAAGGTTTGGGTAATGGAACCAAGTTTGTTTGATGTATAATGGTATGAGTTTTAATATATTTGAAGGTAAGACTATTATAGATGGATAGTACATGTCATGCCATTTCCAGTGGTATGTGGAACATCACATAACTTCTCACGGTTAGAGAGTTATGGCCATGTGAAGTTGGAGAACCCTCATGAGTCATCTAGAAGCCCCAAAAGGTCAAAGTAGTCAAACTGGTTGTAAAGAAGAAATTATTTAAATAATAAAGTGAAGTGATGAGTGTACTATAAGTCAAAGTGGATACAAAAGAAATTATTTAAATAATAAAGTTAATAGAGAAATTACTAAGTGGACAAGTGGTTAGAAGTGGGTTAGCCCTAAAATAAGGAAAGTGGATTAAGATGGTTAGAAAGTAACCCCTTGAGGAAGCTACATAAAAGTATAAATAAGAGGCAAGGGTCTCTCATTTAATTACACTTGAGCATATTGAATATCTACAAGTGACTGAGGTAACCAAAGAATATCTAAGACGAATTTCAGAGGGAAGGTGAAGTAAAGAAGGCCGAAATTCAAGGGAGGATAAATTATTTTGATGATGCTTTCTAAGGTATGTTATTTACAGGTCATCTCACCATTTTCACAATAACTTTTTTTTCTAGAATGATTCAGACCGCGAAATTTGGAGGCCGTTGAGGAATCATATCCAAGTAGCTGTGATAAACATTTCAGCTTGTGGGTCATTGTATTTTTGGAGTTCCACTCCGTGGAAAATAGGGTTTGTGGCTAGTTCTGAAACTAGTCTAAAACAAGTGTTTTGGGTAAAAACGTTATAACTTCTTCATAACAGATCCAAATTCAGTAAGATCAAATGTATTGGTTATAATACAGTTTGTAGTATTATGTGTACCATTTTCAGATCCATACAACAAATATTCCGTGCGGGGCACGCTCTACAAGTTCGCTCTCTAGAATAAGTCAGAATTCAACAAGGTATGCCATTTTTGCTATAACTCCTTTTTTGAGAGGTTCCAAGTAGTGAAACCTGAAAGAATTGCATAAAAGACACTGAAGAACATTGTGTACTATTTTCAGATCTTTATTCATGACAGGTACATAGTTATGATTATTTCAAGTTAGGGTTGTTGACTAATCCAAAATTAGTTCTGTGAGACTAAAGTAAATTTTGATGAAAATGCTAGTCTCTTGTTAAAGTTAAGGAAGGTTTGCAGGTATGTGATCATATACACTAGGTCTATTACAGAGTTACAAATCAGATTTGGATGATGAAATTAATGAGGGCTTTTGGTTGAGGTACATGTTGGGTACATGGTTGAACTTGAGACAAGTAGTTGATGAGTTGACACATACATGAGGTGTATAGTTGATGATGCTGGTACATCTTGATGAGTCATAGTTTATGTGTATTTGATGCATGATTGGTACATATTTGGTGCATGGTTGATGCACTCGTTGATGGTACAGGTGGAGGTACAGGTTGGTGCATGGTTGATGCACTTGTTTATGGTACATATTGATTACAGGTTGTTTGGTACAGGTTGTTACAGGTTGTTTGGTGCAGGTTGATTGGTACAGGTTTACAGTGGTATATCTCACAGTGATAGTGTAACAGTGGTTCCATCATTCTACTTCTACTTCAGGGCGGTTGGACGGGGCAAGGACAGGTGGTTGTAGCCACCTTCCGGTTGTAGCCAGAGAACATAGGGGATTGTAACCTCCTTCTGGTTTTAGCCAAAGAATTGGGGAGTTGGAGCTTTTCTCAGGTTGTAGCATGAGAAACTAGGGGGTTGGAGCTTCCTTACAGTTGCAGCTGGAAAACAAAGGAAGTTGGTGCTTCCAATGAATGTAATTCTTAAAGACATATAAGAAAAAACATTTCGTGGTTTTCTCCCGCTTTGGGTTTCCACATAAAAACACTGGTGTACTGTGTATGTGTATGATTGCTCATTTGTTCATTGTTTATTTACTTTGCAACTATTGGATGATAATGCTACATGGATATAACACTTGCATTTTATGGTTAAAAAGGATTGTATTGCTCTATTACTGATTCACCCCCCCTCTCAGTAATCCAACAAAAGAAGGTGCTAATTCAAGGTGTAAAGTCCCAAATTGTCACGGGCTAGATCCCACTCTGTTTGGGCTGGTGCGTGCCAACCTCAGGGGGGAGTCCCTAGTGTTAGTGTTTCTTTATTTATAGAGCAGTAGTGTTCTGTTATTCTTTTACTTCTTTAGCATTAACTTGTTTATAATATACTAAGCAATATCACCATAAACAGAGACAAAAGAACACAAGAGAATTATCTTGGGAAAACCCCAAATGGGGGAAAACCCAACAACCTTTCTTAGATAGATTCCATTCACAAAGCAAGTCCAAAACAGATAAACCCTAGCTCAAAGGCTAGTTCAACCAGAAAACACCACCACAACTGTAACAACAACTCTATACCAAGGTAGCACACTTCCTTGAGGAGTAGCGCACAAGAGAGAGATACCAAAAGACTAAACAAGAAGAAACTGAGTCACTGCAGCTACTCCGTCACCTTCTCCAAACTTGCACCTTGCTTTTGTTTGGATGAGAGAGTGTGACTGAGTGAACAAATGAGCCAAGACGTCCTCTATTTATAGTCTTCCTGGCCACTAGACTGGGCCGTCTTCTACTCTGGAAAGGTGCCACTTCATTATTTTAATTCTTCTTGGCCGACCTCTCTTCTAGGGTGTTTCAAGTTTCAACATCTGTCCAATGGATCTCTTGCTTTCAGAATCTTCTCTGAATCTAAGAAAGGTCATCCAAGAGCGAAATATCCTCCCGTAGCTACCAAACATCAACACTCCCTCTTAGGTAGGGAGGTATCTTTCACGATGTCTTCATCTAGTAGTCCACTTGACTACTCTGCAATAAGCTGGTAGGACACAGTTACCACAATGCCATCGGTAGCTCGAATCGTTTGTCACAGTCTCTGAAATCAAGTAGCACACAACTACACCCAATGTGATCTGGTAGTCTCCATGGCAATCATCTAGTAGCACATAGCTACTACAATGCCATCCAGTAGAACATGACTGTGTCGATCCATAGTAGCACACAACTACTATCCAGTGGTGCACAACCACTCCTAGTAGCACACAACTCCTATCCAAAGACACATAGTCTCCACTGCAATCAACTAATAACTACACATGATATCACCATGCAGTACAACAGTCTCTATGATTATGCATCAATCAACTAGTAGCACACAACCACTACAATATGCCATCAACCATAATCATGGTCTACCATCTCCATGACTATGCAACAATCAGCTAGTAGCACACAGCTACTACAATGCCATCTGGCATCAACCATAGTCAGGATCCGCATGACTATGCAACAATCAACTAGTAGCACACAACTACTACAATATGCCATCAGCCATAGTTATAGTCTCATCCTGTAGCACGAAGCTACTCCCATAGTCCTCATGACTATGTGTGTGATGTTTCTTCTCTCATTAGGTTCGACAGTGCATTACCCCCTTAGTCACATGACTGATCTAGGGAACCCTTGGCCAGAGGGGTTAGCCGACATGAGAAGAAACAACACACCTCCCTCTCAACGAGGGTGGACATTCGACATCATGCCAAGCTTGTCCCTGAAGTACTCAAGGGCTTGGTGAGAATGTCCACTATCTGCTCATCCATGGATATGTCCTGGAGCTCTACAACTCCTCTCTGCACCATGTCTCGGATGTAATGATATTTGATCTCTATGTGCTTAGACTTGTCATGAAATACATGGTTCTTTGTAAGCTTCACGCAACTTTGATTGTCACAATGTATTAAAGTTGGCTCCAACTCTAGATCAAATATCCCTGCAAGCAACTTCCGAAGCCAAACTGCCTCACAGACACGGCTTGCCACGCTAGTTGCGATATACTCTGCCTCTGATGTATTGAATGCCACTGATGTTTGCTTGCTGCTCAACCATGAGATTATACTCGATCCCAAACTGAAACAACATCCGAAAGTACTCTTTCGATCCATTGCATTCCCTGCCCAGTCAGAGTCTGTATATCCCTGTAGCTTCACATCTCAACCTGAGACATATCTCAATCCATATCCAATCGTACCATGAAGGTACCTCAACATATATTTTGCTACCATCCAATGTTCCTGTCTCGGCTCAACCATGTGTTGACTCAAGGTATTCACTGCAAAACATATGTCTGGTTTGGTGTTAACCAGGTACATCAAGGATTCAATCAGTTGTCTGTACATTGTGGGATCCAACAAATCTGAATATGAATCACTCAAGAGCTTCAGATTTATCGTCATAGGTGTGGCCATGGACTTGCAGTCCGTCATCTTGAATCTTTGTAGGATCTCAACAGTATATTTTCCTTGGTTAAGGAAAATATCTTTTGATCTTTGCCACACCTCCAATCCCAAGAAGTAATGCATCAGACCTAGATTCTTCATCTCGAACTCTGAAGAGGGCTCCCTCTTGCACCCGACTATGAGCTTCTCGTCCCCTGTTAGGAACAAGTCATCTACGTATAGTACCAAGATTAGTGGACATCCATTCTTATCCTTGTAGTAAAGGTTGGGATCCGCATCACTCTTAGTAAATCCTAATGTAATACCCATGTTTCCCCCAGCTTGTAAATATAACTATAACCTGCTAAAAGACTATGGACATACTGAATATGTGTGGATGTTTGAATTGATGAACCTTTTTGTTATAAAAGGTAATGTATATATATATATATATATTTCTGTTACTAAATAAAATGGAAAGTGTTGCATAACTGCTGAAGGGGTTTGCCAAGGTAGATCATGATGCATGAGAGAGATGGCGAGGGGAACCAACAATGGTTGAGATGACCCCTACCATACCAATACTCTACTGGATTTAAATGATTCAAACCCAGAACAGTCCTCTGACCCAGAAAAATAAATTACCAGTCAGACTAGTAGTTGGGAAATCCTCCTCAAGAGTCAATGAGGAGATGGGTAGAGTACCCATCTGAAAAACTTCTTGACCTGACCACGAAATGGGGATTTGGACCCACGAAATCTTGTTGAGGAAGGCAAGAAAGAGGGGAAATTCGTGGGTAGAAGAGAGGAGGCAAGAAGATGAGTCTGGTGACCATTTTCTGAGGAGGGAGAGCATGTGTAGCTCTCTGGTTTTGAAGAGAACTGAGAAACAAATTGTTTATGGGTGCATGAATTTGCTGGGCAATGTTTTCAGTCCAAGCTGATAAACGGGGTTGCAGAGAAGATTAGTGACCGAGGAAACACTCATTGCAAACCCCTTGCTTGGTGGAGAGAAAACCGATTTGCCAAGTTCCTGTGGGAGGAGTGGCCTCCGTCCCTGGCTGTTTCTGAACAAAAGGAAGAGTCTCTCTCAGAGCGTCATGATCTATCTAGGGGGTGGCCAACGATAAATCCTTCTAGGAGTTACTGTGCCTACGTTTGGGTGGAAAAGAGCACCCCTTTCAGCAGTTGCATCACTATTTGGTTTCTAGATAAGTATATTTGGTTAAATCTCTGTAGTGTTTAGATCAGAGAAAATTTTATACTATGTTTTAGAACTGTGTAAGTTTAATTTCTGACAAAAGTGACTTGAGAAATTTAAGCAGAATAAAGAGAATGTCTTAGCTGAAGCTCTTTTGATTTAATTTCTTCTCTCTTGACTATTTGTGTGCTAAAATAAGATTTTTGGGAGTGAATGTTGTGGTTGACTGTGCTGTACAGTTTAATGCATGTTGGGGAATTGATGACTGAACAGTTAAAAATAACACCTCCGAAAGAAGAGAGTGATTTTTCTGCGTAATAGTGCTCCATTTTAGTATGTCCTCAAATCCCGTGCCAGAAAAGTTAGAAGATATCAGAGTTGTGTGGACTTTAGAAAATAATCCCAATTATGGGAAAACATTAAAAGTCCTTATAAATAATTAATGAGGAAAAATAATTGGGACATAAACATGAAATTGGTCTAAATGAATTAAAATACAAAAGTTCTCAAAATTCTATTTGGGGCATAAATAAACATTTATGTTTAAATTGTGTTAAATCTCCTAAATTTGGGAAGAATCCCCTTAAATTTTGGTGGGCAGTAAATCTTGGTAGAAACACCGAATTTACTGTGGAGGTAAATATTTATATTAGGACCATTTCTCTCAAATTTAGTAAGAGTAGTAAAGCACAGTAATGTTGAAATAATGTAACTGCGAAGAGCATTCTTATTATTATTTTATTCGTTGGATTAAATTCCCATTGCGGATTAATCATGTCATTATTATTATTATTGTTATTGGATTAATCTCCATTGTGGATTAATCATGTCAGTAATTGTATAAGGACCAAATCCCCTTTTTCGGATTGGTCATCGGACAATTATAAAGGGCAGAACAAGAAGTCGGCCCCAACAGTTACTATTGAAGACCCATAAATATAATAAAGGTGGGTTTACCCACCCAGATTGAGAAGTCGGCCCTGCCAGTGAAGAGACACTTCACACGTGCTAGAACTTGTATAAATACAGGGGGCTAGCGCCTCATTTGAACACAACTCACTTGCTCATTATCTTATGAGGCAAGCTGCAATTACCAGTCAGAGAGAGAGGAGAAGAAGAGTGGCACATCTCTTGGGGAGGACTATCTGTATTGGTTTGAGTTATCTCTTGAACATTGTATAAGCTATTTATGATAAGGAAGTTTTTGCTGGGTTTTCTTCCCCTAGAGGGTTTCCC
>SNQJ01S0018522.1:157755-171827 GCA_010110895.2 Picea sitchensis
TGCGGGGTTTTCTTCCCCTAGAGGGTTTCCCAGGATAAATGCTGTGTCTCTTGTGAATGTGTATTTCTCAGTGATCTTGTTCTTATGATGCTCTTATCTATTGAAATGCAAAGAACTATAATAATGGCATAAACATTAACAAGTAATAAGGAAATAAAATTGTACTCATTTACCAACGAGAAGGGAGAGATTATAATTATATTTTAATTTCCAGGATGGAGAAATTTCCTTGGAATATAAACTTTTATTAAATCTCTTTATAAATCCTGGAAAACTTTATTTCTCCTTTCCTTATTTTTCTGTAAGAGAAAATATTTTTCTTTTAAATCTCCCAGGTAACAAAACTAAGTAAGACTATGGAAATATATGTATATATGTCTATATACATATGATTATTAGTATTATTTTATTATTCTGAAAATGGAGGCTAAAGTTCCTGGAGTGTAACAGACCTGAGACCAAAAGGATATAATTATTATAATCATTTTAATTTCAACACACTAGGGAATAAACGGTGACCAAGTGCTTTAACCTTCTCGTAGTCTTCGGAACTTTGGGAGTTCGGAGCTTCGGGGCTCCGGGATGTTTGAGTATGGGATTCCACAAGCCAAAGTCGCCGAATACTCGAACCTTACCTTTCCCTGTACAAGGTTGCATATATAATAAATATAAATTATATTATTGTGTTTAATGTGCATTTGTTATAATACACCTTTATTACAATATATATATATATATATATTATAGTCCGAAATAATACATTGCTTTTAAATCACAATGTAATACAAGTGGGTCCCCTCCGGAACTCCGAAACTCCGGGTTATTTGCGAGCGGAGAATTGTGTGGAAGAACCAAAGGAGTGGACCCAAATATCTTTTCCTTCATTACAATATTGAATAATAATTATAATACTGGAGATTGTTTAAACTTGGGTGAGATTTTCGAGGGGTATAATATAATATATTATATGATATTAAGGTTAATTAAAATAGCCACGTGAATAAGGCCAATTCCTTTCCTTTCCTTTTTAAATATTAAATGATGTGGAAACGTGCATAAGTGGGGTCACTTCGGGGCTTAGGGAATCCGGGAGATTTGAATATAGAGGAGGTGTTGGAGAGTCGAAGTAGATTGACCCGAAGAACACTCTCTCTCTCTTTTCAATCATTAAATATAATATTGGAGAATTTTAAAACCTGGGCGTAATTTTCGAGGAATATAAAATAATATATTATATTATTTTAAGGTTCATTAAATTGATTACACGTGAATGAAGCCAACCCCTTTGAATATTAAATGGTGTGGTAAGGTGTGCAAGTGGGGTCACTTTGGAGCTTCGGGACTCCGGGGCTTCGGTAGAACAGAGTATAAAGGATGTGTGGGAGAGCCGAAGGAGATTGACCCAGAGAACTCTCTCTCTCTCTCTCATGTCAAATATTAATAAAGTATTGGAGACTTTATAAACTTGGGTGCATTTTCCAAAAAGGTTATTATAATATATTTTAAATAAGTTTATTATGATATTGGTACGTAATAAAGTACCAACCCTTTTTCCCGGTTTAACTTAATATTTAATACAAGATAACGTGAAGTGTGGACCCTTCGGGAGTTCGGGGCTTCGGGAGATCGGGACTTCGGAACTCCGGGAGTTCGGAGCTTCCGGACTACGGATGTTTGGAGAATACAGAGTGTAAGGGAAAAACAGCCGAAGGCGAACCTATTTTCCCGCTTTCCAATGTTGTAATATTATTAAACACACGTAATTATATTGTATGGTAATATAATTACTTGTATTGGCATATAGGCATAATAGAGGTGGGACCCTCTCCGAAACTCCGACGTTCGGGAGATTTGGGTTCATAAAAGCCCGATGAGGAATCTTCGCCGAAGCCCGGAGGATTAGGTATTAATGGGTATTGACAAACCTAAGTGCTCCTTTGATATAATTAATCATATTATAATATAATTAAATTGAATTATATTATAATATAATTAATAAAAGGACAATTTGTAATTATAAATATCAGGTTGAATATGGTTAATCATTTTCCCAGTAAATAAATAAATGTGCATATATTTATATATGTTAAATTACGTGAAAATGCGGCATGGAGTTGTGTGCCAGGGAGGAAATTATATACCTTAATTAAGGTTAATCAACTTAAGTATATTATGGAGAAATTAACCTCATTGTGTTATAATATAATTACTCATAGGCACTGATGGCGGCTAGGTTTTCCCTAGCCGTAGGCGCCTGGTTCCTCATCCTGCCGGCGCGTCTTCCTTTGCCTATTTTTGGGCTTGGTTGATCTTTGGTGGTACCCACTTGCTGGTGGCTCCGTCCCCGTGGGCGGATCTGGTTGTCTCTTCCGCTGGTGCCCTCGCTATCTTATCTTGCCTGCGACGGATCTGGCCTTGGGTGGATCTGGTTCGCTTGTTTTTATTTTGGGTCTATTTGAGTGGCCCTTGGCCTTGATGTGGATGCGTTTGCTTGTTTTCCTCTCAAGTTTTGGTACAAGTAGACTAGTCTGGCTTCTGCGTTGATCTGGATTATGTCACGAGGGGTGGATCTAGAGTTTCTTGATTTGATCCGTATTGGGCTTCGTCTTGGTGGCTGTCTCTCTCGGTGCTCTGATGGCTACGTTTTGGGTCTTTGGACTTGGGATCTGGTGCATTGTTCAACGGTGGCAGGGTTTTCAGCTTCTTTTCAGTGGTTGGGTCAGAGCTTTGAGGTCCATCTTTTGGGCGTGCAGTGTTCCGCACTTTGAGGTCCTTTCTTGGGCGTGCAGTTTTTGGCTTATTTCCTTTAGATGCAGGATGTTTCCCAGTTCTTTTTTTAGTTGTAACTATATTCAATGGCTTATTAGCTAGATTTAGGCTCTCTCGGGCTTCTCTTTTCTGCTCTCTTTACCCATGATTGGGGCGTGCCTCAAGCACCTGTTAAATGTAATTTGGTTCTCTTTGGATGAATAAAATTACGCTTTTTTTCGACGAAAAAAAATATAATTACTCATAATTATCATATGAGTAATTTATTTAGTGTTAAACTATTTCTAAGGGGTAAAAGAGAAAGTAAAAACTTTAGTAATTACTAGGCCATGGGTATTAGGTTAAGCAAAAAATAATTATTGGATAATTAGTTGTGGAGAATAATTATCCTTAATGAGGTTTACGTAATCAATTACCAAATAATGGTATTCTACGAAATATTAATTAAGTATTTTAATTGGACTATAGGAGAGGGACTATTGCCATCCTCTTGTCGTGCAAGCCTAAGCGCCCTGTGGTGACATGGCGAACTGATGCCGACTAAGAACATCATTGTGATGGCGCATGTTAATCTTCAATGGGTTGACGAGTCGAGTGGGGTCTAGTAGGATTGGTGAACCTTAGGTGCCGAATGGATCCTAACTGAAGTTCGGGAGGCCTGACATGCATCGAGACTGTCCATCGAGAGAAAGGGATTAGTCCTCGATACCATATTCGTCAGGGGTAAGCGAAACATTTATACCCCATCCCTTAAAAAGGTACTTAGGGGTCAGGTGTGTGACACCTAGGCTCATCAGATATCCATCTATCCTGGCATGCCATGCCCTGGGTGCCTGCTTCAACCCGTACAGAGCCGTCTTCCGTTTGCACACATGAGACTCCTCATGAATCACAAACCCTTGTGCCTGCTCTATGTACACTTCTTCTTCAATTAGACCATTCAAGAAGGCAGTCTTGACATCCATCTGGTGTAATTTCCATCCCATTGCGGAAGCAATGGCAATAATTGATCTTATAGAAGTGTATTTTGCTACTGGAGCAAAAGTTTCATCATAGTCTTCTCCCTCTTTCTGGGAGAACCCTCTAGCCACAAATCTTGCTTTGTACTTCTCTATGCTGCCATCTGTAGCATTCTTGATCTTGTAGATCCACTTGGAAGTCACTACTGACTTCCCCTCTGGTCTTGGAACCACCTCCCACACATCATTCTTCATGATGGACTGATACTCCTCCATCATGGCATCCTTCCATTCTTGCTTCTCAGCAACTTCCTCAAAGGTGGAAGGTTCTGAATCAATTATGTTGCTCATTAGTGCCACATAGATGGAACACTTATGTGGTCTCTTGCTTTCTCTAAAGGACCCTTTGGTAGCTGCATGTGCTTCGCTTCTTGCAAGGTGTTCCGGAGCCAAGCTGGTCTCTTTTTGCTGACTGCAGCTTCTCGGGGTGGATCTACAAGTTTCTTTGATTCTATCATCTCATCTTGAACTTCTGGAATGGGATCTTCTGGTGTAGTCCTCCATGATTGCATCCCTTGGAGCCTCCTGCTCCTCTCGGTCCTCATCTATGTGAGACTCCCTTGATCTTCTGAAGGCTTCATCTTCGTCAAATGTTATGTCTCGACTAATCTCAATCTGTCTTTGCTCGGGGATGTATATTCAGTAGGCCTTTAAAGTCTCACTGTATCCAATGAATGTGCCCTTCTTTCATGAAGGTTCCAACTTCGTTCTCTTTTTCTTTGGAGCATGTACAAACACTGGACAACCAAAAATCCTCAAGTGTCTGACTTCTGGTTTCTTTCTAGTGAACACCTCTTCAAGTGTCTTGTTCCCCAATATCTTGTGAGGGCTTCTATTCTGGACGTACACAACTGTACTGGATGCTTTTGCCCATAAGTGCATGGGTAGTCCCTGGTCATGGATCATCGCTTTCGTTGCTTCTACAATGGATATATTCTTTCTTTTTGCAACCCCATTCTGCTGGGGAGTGTAGGGAGTAGTTAGCTCCCTCTTAATCCCTTCTTCTCTGCAAAAATCTTTAACTCCTTTGAGGTGTACTCACCTCCATTATCGGATCTCAAGACTTTAATCTTCCTTTCAGAGAGATTTTCAACCAAAGCCTTGAACTCTTGAAACTTGTTAAAGACTTCATCTTTTGCTTTCAGGAAATCGATCCATATCTTTCGAGAATAGTCATCTATGAATAGGACATAGTATACAAAGTTGCCTAATGATGGCATCGTCATTTGTCCACATACATCAGAGTGTATGATGTCCACGATTCCCTTGGATCTGCTATCATTGTTGGTGAAGCTTCCCTTGACAGTGTTGCCAAGAGCGCAACCTTTGCATACTCCATCATGATCTACCTGGATCTCCGGTAGACCTGTAACCATCTTGCTCGCTACTGGTAATGCTCTATAGTTTATGTGAGCAAGTCTTCGGTGCCATAGCTCATTGGAGCTAACATTGTTGTGTACAAGGACGTGTTCTTGGTGTCCCTTCAATTTGTATATACTATAATCCTCCTTCTCGAAGACCAATCACGGTAGCTTTATCCATGCTTGAATTCTTAGGCCATAGAAGAACTTGGCCATCCACAAAAGCTACCCTAAATCCTTTATCTTCTAAAGCAGAAATGGAAAGAAGATTCTTTTCAAGTCTTGTACAAACGTAATATCTTTAATTGAAAGAGGGTCACCTGAATCAAGTTGTAGGGAGGCTTCTCTAATGCCTTTGATTGCATGCTTGGAATCATCCCCAAGCACCACTTGAAGAGAAGAGTCCTTTTCCATTAGATTGGATAGAGAGTTTCTAAATCCGGTCATGTGCTTGGAAGCACCGCTATCAATGAGCCAAGTATCAGTCCTTTGAGTGATGGTTCTCGTGAGTGCTGAAACAATTACAAATTCTTCATCCAGTCTATCTTCAACTCCCATGCTAGTTGACATTTTTACTGATAGAAACCCATTTGGAAAACTCCGAATTTTCCAAACTTCGCCAAATTGCAGTTTGAGGGTTTCAGGGGGTGTGCTAGGGTAGGGTGCACTGCTCTATGTAAAGAAAAATCCCAACGCCTTTGGGTTTAGTGCTCAACGAGCTTGACAAGGATTGCTACGCAGTGGCAACGTGGAGTGGGCCCATAACCTGTTAGTGTTTCTTTATTTATAGAGCAGTAGTGTTCTTTAACTTCTTTAGTATTAACTTGTTTATCATATATTGAGCAATATCACCATAAGCAGAGACAAAAGAACACAAGAGAATTATCTTGGGAAAACCCCAAATTGGGGAAAATCCCAACAACCTTTCTTAGATAGATTCTGTTCACAAAGCAAGTCCAAAATGGATAAACCCTAGCTCAAAGGCTAGTTCAACCAGAAAACACCACCACAATTGTAGCAACAACTCTATACCAAGGTAGCGCACCTCCTCAAGGAGTAACGCACAAGAGAGAGATACCAAAAGACTGAACAAGAAGAAACCGAGTCACTGCAGCTACTGCATCACCTTCTCCAAACTTGCGCCTTGCTTCTGGTTGGATGAGAGAGTGTGAGTGAGTGAACAAATAAGCCAAGACGTCCTCTATTTATAGTCTTCTTGGCCACTAGACTGGGTCGACTTCTTCTCTAGAAAGGTGCCACTTCATTATTCTAATTCTTCAAGGCCGACTTCTCTTCTAGGGTGTTTCAACATATGTCCAATGGATCTCTTGCTTCCATAATCTTCTCTGCATCGAAGAAAGGTCATCCAGGAGGGAAAGATCCTCCCGCAACTACCAAACATCAACACCTAGGTACCAAGCTGCTGTTCGAAAGTCTGATTTTCTGCAATTAATGACCAAAAAACAACAACAAAATTGCTTTGGACAACATGTAAACACATTGCCAAAGCGTTAGGAAAAGATAGTTTTTTGTAGCTTGGAGGGATCCTACAGGGTTAGCACAAGAGAAGATAGAAGAAGCAAGAAAGAAAGCACTTCAAAGATAGTTTAATATCACAATAAATGGTAAGAACTACTAATCTAATTGCAAGAATAAAACAAGATATCAACAAGAAGGAAAGTTTGGAAACAAACACAACACTTCTTTATTATAGGCTTGCCAAAGGGTTGATTGTGCCACAATCAACAAGTCCACAACAAGTGCAATGACTATCCTTGCCTAAGAGAGAGTAGCTAGACTAGAGAATGAGAGAGAAGAGAACATAATGAGTATGCTGCTGCTGCAAATATCCAACCATAATACCATGTAGAGACCTCCAATATATAGTAGTAGGGGTGCACTTTACCAAGTGAATGAATGAGGGTGCATAATGGGGAGTCAAGAGGAGTGTATGCGCATGAGTGAAGGAGAGGGAGTAGGAGAAGCGCATGGAGAAGGGAGAGGGAGTTAACTCACGTGAGAAATAGGAGAGTTGACGCATGGAGGAATAAGATATGCGCAAATAAGACGGAGATGCCCTATTTTTTAGGGAAAGAGGCACACTTAGGAAATGGGAAAAAGGAATAAGGGAGGTACATGTGAGGTTTGAGGGTTTTAGAGAGGCGCTTTAGTGGAAAGGAGTGCTAGGAAATAGGGAAATTAAACTCACGTGTGGGAGATAAAAGGAATTAGCCCTAAGAAATAGGGGAAAATAAAAGGAGGCGCATTGATTATTAATTAATGAATGCGCTTGATAATAGGAAATAGGGAGGAGAATAGGGATAAAAAATATTGGAAAGTGAAGAAATGGAAAAAAGGAGAGATAATTAAAGAAGGGGTGCACCTGAGTAAAGGAAAACACATGCACATGTGGGAAATAGAGAAATAGGGATAATGCGCATTAACTATGAAGAAAAAAAGAACTTGCAACAGAAAATCTTAGATTTAACAAGAAGCAACTAAAGCAACCTTCAGATCTGTACTCTTAAAATTGTTG
The DNA here is from genome assembly GCA_010110895.2 of Picea sitchensis. Lineage (NCBI taxonomy): Eukaryota > Viridiplantae > Streptophyta > Pinopsida > Pinales > Pinaceae > Picea > Picea sitchensis. The sequence goes on from SNQJ01S0018522.1 coordinate 165,441, forward strand.
GGAAATATACATTTAAGCTACAGTAAACACATCAAAGGGAACTAGAATAACCACACAAGAAATAACACAAAGTTTACTCTGGAAACCCCACTTTGGGGAAACCCGACGATGCTAGAGACCTCTTGTATTATTCAACTAATGGTTCATGAATACATTACAATGTTTAAGTCTGAAATAACTCCTCAGCTAAGAGCTTCTTCTGGCACCTCCCAGAAGCAATCTGCTTCACTACTCAACCTTCTCAACACTCTTGAGATAAACCGGTTTGCTGGGCAGCCGTACCACCTATACGACATTTTACGGCTCCTTGTCCTACTTGTTGGGCGGTCGTACCACTTATACGACACCGTACGACCCCTTCTCCTACTTGGTTTCTCCTGAGATTTGCTCCCTTTTGGGCGTACTCTTCACGGTATACCACAACCAGACTGAGATACACTAGTTCGACCCTCACTCAACTTCCTTGACTCATCTGTAAAGTCTGTACGATTTACTTGTGGTGATGCAACTTGCCTGGTGGGAGAGTAAGTGGTTCGATCTATTTGGCTGAGTGTTTGTATTCCTTTTCTGTAGCTAAATCTCACTTGGATGACCCTCCTTGGACCCTAGCTTGACCCTCCTTGACTGGTTCGACGTAAACTTTCCTTGATCTGACTTGAAACTCCCACTATATCTCAGGTGGTTATCTTCTATAGAGATATTGAGAAATGAGGCTTTCTTGGTCTTTTATAAACCCTAACCTTTCTCTCATTTAATCTTGGCCCTTAGATCTTCTCCTCAAGATCTAGATATGATGGTGGGGACTTAATCAATCGTTGAGATAACTTAAGTCAAGATCAACGGCTGTGACTTAATCTCACATTGACTTAAGTCATCTCCCACCACTACTAAATAGTCTAGACATATGATGGCCCCTTTCACATTGCTAGACACCCCTAATGTGAAGGTACCTGCCCAAGCTACACTTTCTAACACTCCCTCTTAGTGAGGGAGTTACTAGCATTGGAGTTGCCTCCTCTATGATCTACATTTCTGTTGGTCTCTCCCTTTGAATTTGAGAGACATGCTTCCTCTGGATTTGTATACTCGGCTTCCGTTGTACTGTAGCTATTTCTACCTGCTGTACTGAAGTCATCTGAGTATCCCCACTCATCCAACTGGGACCACTCCCACCATGTAGGTCTGCTAAGGAGAGCCTCCTGCTCTCTCATGAATGGTCCAATTGATTCTCTTCTCCTCCTGGAGCTGTAGATGGGCTGCCCCACAGTCTGTACAGGTGATCCTCACTAATGCCTATTGTCACTTGTGGTCCTGGAACCTGACCTCTCACTGAGCGAATATGCACACCATATCCAAGAAAGCTGACACCGTAGACTTGATACTCCAAAGCTGAGATTGAGAGTACACTAACTCTCATACTTGGTACATAAAGTACCCCTAGCACCCTTAGAGTCCTGCCTGACTCTATTTGGAGTGACACTGCCCCTTCTCCTCGAATTGCCACCATGCTGGAGTGCACACCACATCTTACATAGCCCATGTCTCGAGTTGAGAACTCCTGGAATGCATCTCTTTCCCCGGTCATGCGACAAGTGGCACCACTATCTAGGTACCACCCCTCTCTAGATCTGTCCTCTGAATTGAGAAAGAGAGTGTACTCCTCTCTGAACATTCTTGAGAACTGGCGAGTTGTAGCAGCCAACTGCTGCTCCTCTTCGTCCTGGTCCTCCTCTACTAAAGAAACCATTTGCTGCTTCTTGCCCTTTGTCCCCTTGCCCCTCTTGGCTTGAGGACACTGGCTGGCATAGTGGCCAAGCTCTCCACATACATAGCACTTTATGTGAGGGAGATCCTTCTTTGGCTTGCTGCTACCTACAACTCCTCCTCTTGGAACTGAGACTTTCTTGCCTTTCGTCCCCTTCTTGGAGGTCAGGGCGAGATTCTTGTCATCCTCATCTTCGTCCACGTCCTTTCCTTTGCATATCTCTTCTTGGCAGCAATCATCCCACAACATGTCCCAACTTGGTAGGTTTTCTCTAGCCACTATCCCTGCAATGAAAGGGTCCCATTCCTTTGAGAAACCCTTCAACGCTGATCGAACTATCTCAGCTGGAGAGAGCTTGACTCCTACTGCTATGAGCTCATCTATCATCTGATTAACCTTGGTGAGGTAGGATGCTACACCTTCACCCTTGGACATCCTCGTATGCTGAAGCCTTTCCTTGAGAGCCATGATTCTTCTCTCATGCTTTACTTCGAACATGCTCTTGAGGATAGTCCACGTCTCATAAGTTGTGTTCTTCTCACCAGTGTGGTGGATGAGATGATCCTTTACCCCATCCAACAGGAGTCTCTAGGCCTTGATCTCCAAGGCATCATGAATATCCTTATCTTTCGAATTTGTGGGTACTGTGGCTGCCTTCTCTACAATACTCCATACCTTGTTGTCTTGAAGTGCATTCCTCATGCGTTACTTCCATTGCACAAAGTTGAAGCTCCATCAAGCCTATCTTCATATCTTAGGCCTGAAGCCATTTTGCTTTACTATGTTTCCTTGTAATCCTTCTTGAAGCAATTGGGCCCTTAGATCATCCCTCCTTGACTGTACGACCTGCTAGACCCTCTCACTCAGAATAGGTCTCACCCAAACAACTCCCTCTCTGGCTGCACAAATCGCCCCCCTCTTCACAAATCCTCTTTCCTTTAGCTTGGCGAGGCAATACACTATACAACACTCTCCCACAAATCCAATCTTCAGTCGAACTGCTGAAATGAAGGATGATTTAACTTGCTTGGGGTTTCTTTGACTGAAATAACTGATTTCTTCTTCCCTGCCCTGGAGCACAATATCTAACAATGCTTGTGGGCTGTTAGAGACTCTGCTCTGATACCATGAAGAAAAAAAGAACTTGCAGCAGGAAGTCTTACATTTAACAACAAACAACTAAAGTAACCTTCAGATCTGTACTCTTAAAATTGTTGGGAAATACACATTTAAGCTACAGTAAACACATCAAAGGGTACTAGAACAACCACACAAGACCACACAAGAAATAACACAAAATTTACTCTGGAAACCCCACTCCTTTGGGGAAAACCCGATGATGCTAGAGACCTCTTGTATTATTCAGCTAATGGTTCATGAATACATTACAATGGTTAGGTCTGAGATAACTCCTCAGCTAAGAGCTTCTTTTGGCACTTCCCAGAAGCAACCTGCTTCACTACTCAACTTTCTCAGCACTCTTGAGATAAATTGGTTTGCTGGGAAGCCGTTGTTGATTTTTCAATATGATAGGTTAAGCATGTAGTTCATTTCAATTTGCATTTGTCTTAACCATAAACAAGAATCTTGCAGCAACCAAGATCACAAGAAGAAACACCATGCACAAGAACACAAGAAGTATCCTGGGAAACCCTTCTCAACAAGGGAAGAAAACCCAGCCAAATCCTTTGCTATATTCTTAAAGAGAAATACCTTCACCACCAAGAAAGACCTAGCACACAGGAGGGTGCTTAAACCCTAGAAGACTAGCGCCCAAGAGAGGTGTGCACTTCTCCCAAGTAAATGTACTTGCTGAAATTTCCAAACTCACTTGAATGATATAATTCCACAATGGGGAATCTTCTCTTATTTATATTAGACTTGTCTTATCAACAAAGGTGTCTATTGGCTCAACAGGGGTGACCTCTTCTAAGTCATATTATTATTATTATTATTATAATTAATATTAACCAGATTAATTATCTTTTACATTTATTATTATTGGTATTAAGGTGGGGTCGACCTGTACCCTTTACATGACAATTAGGGTTATAGGCAGATCTGTCTCTTGAACAATATATAGCAAAGAATCTGATACACCCACTAGTGCTCATGCATTAGGGGCACATCCATAGGGATGTCATAGCTCTGATTCACTGCATTACACAGAAGAACCAGAGCTTCACACGTTCACCTGTGCTCGTCCATAGGCACGTCCACTCTACAGATCTTCTTTCCCACTGTCTCACACATGAGAATCATCTGGAGTCTTCTCGTCAACTCTGCTGCTCAGAGGAGGCTAATACATCATCTTCATTTCTGTTCACATGATGATGCACCCAACACTTTGGGATTTCACACGTTCACCTTGTGCTCAGCCACAGGCACGTCTAACTCAACAGATCGCCTTTCCCACTGGATAATCATCTGGAGTTCTTCTCAACTCTCTGAATGGAGGAGGTCATCTCTACGTTCCTAGCTTTGTCTCAGGCCGGAACCACGTACCCTTCTTAGGGGCTTTCTTTCAGGTTTGTAAGCTGAGAGAAAGACTTACATAGTGAAATATTCTAAGTTGCAAAAGTTGGAAAAACTCTTCTATTTTTGGTGTTGGACTTTCGTCAAACACTTTGCATACTTCTGAAAATGACTGCTGAAGATGAAATGTTAATGGACAGCGGTCTGTGTCTTGTTTTCTTGGCTGATTTGTTAGTTTTCTAACCCCTTATACCTCCCCAATGAAGTGTCAAGTGCATTATTTCGATATTGAACCAAACCCATAAAAATAATGATAAACATTCACGTTTAAATGAACAAATTTGCTAAACTCTGACTGTATTTTATTGAAAATATTGCTGAGCCAATGACAATCAAAACGAGGTAGGAATACCTCTCAACAATGATGAGGATGTCTGTTGTAGAAAGCTGGAAGCCTCACAACTCACACAACCATAAGAAGATAACCCAAAACTGTCCCCACGAGTTGATGAAGGGGCGACTCATGTAATGATTGTTCTGCTGTTTGATTTGGGTGAGATGGCAACCCTCAACTCAACGATATACCCCCCTGCAATGCAAGGTACAACCAACAGATGGGAGGTCGACCAACAACGACCTCACACTTGCCTCCCACGCAGCATAAGAAGAAGACGCGGCCTCTAGGAATGAGAAATACGGCCCAACCAAGGAAACACGCAGCTCCACAAATACTGACCAACAACAACTGAAAATCGCGCCCAACCACAAAGCCACGACTTGGAGGATGGAGGACTCGACCTTGAAGGGAAAACCAACAGCTATAAATTACGCCCAGCGATGAGGGAACTCGTCCCACAAAGGAGTAATACGACCCACAGCAAGCAACTCGCCTCTAAGAGTCACTCGACCTCTCTCCCCGAAACTGCAATGAAATTCCTCCCTCAATGAAGATCTTCGAACCCCAATGCCAATACCTGCAAATGAGAAGCCAGAATGGCTTCTCCAATCTCCCGGCTAGGACATATAGTTTCACTGCCGAATCCGAGTGCCGAAATGGGTTTCCAGCTGAAACCCTCGTTTGCTCACCGAGCTCTTCTCCCAAAACTCAATTTTCGAAATGAATAGTCAATAATCCCTTTTCCAACTCTCATCCGTCTTTTCACTCTTCCACTTTTCTTTTTCTCCATTAATATTTTCATTTAATTAATATTTGGAGAGAAATACCCTCAAAGAGGGGTTTAATATTAATAAACTCACTTTTCCTAAGTTTTCACTTTATAATTCGAAAGTGACTTTACCAATATCATTTCCCTAACTCATCCGTCTAATGGTTTACGGGAAACTGGGTAAACCACCACGGTATTCTGACTGTCTAGGAAAAATGGGACATTACAGTCCTCCCTGCCCAAATTTGCTTGTCCTCAAGCAACTTCAAACCTGGAAACTATAACACCTGCTCGTTTTCCCAAGTAGCATCCTCCACAGGTAGATCCTTCCATTTCACCAAAAATTCTCTGACCACCCTGTTACGGAGCTTCCTCTCCCGTACATGTAAAATCTCTTCGGGGCTTGTGGCCAACTGCCCCTCGTCATCCAAAGGGGGTAACTCATGTGAGGCAACCACCTGTTGTCCTATTACCTGCTTAAGGCACGATACGTGAAACACGTTGTGAATCTTGCTCCCCTCAGGTAGCTCTAGTTTGTATGCAACCTGCCCCACCTTCCGAGTTATCCTGTAAGGCCCATAGTAGCGAGGTTTGAGCTTCTCGGCCCCCTTCTGCTTCAATGAAGATTGCCGGTATGGCTGTAGTCGCAGGAACACTAAATCTCCTACCTCAAACGAGCGCTCGGTTCTGTGCCTGTCCGCATACATCTTCTGCTGATTCTGGGCCACCCTCATGTTTCCTTCAATGCTCTCAGAACATCCTGGCTGTCCTGGATCCAATCCCTGGCCTTCGGTGCCCTACTGTCACCGAATACAACGTCTGCAAAAGTCATGGCCTTGTAGCCGTAGAGTGCCCGAAAAGGGGTCATGCCAATGGACATGTGATGGGTGGTGTTGTAACAGTACTCCCCCAGGTGTAACCACTTCACCCAAGCTCTCTGCTGCCCAGAAATGTAGTTCCGCAAATAACCTTCCACCCATT
>SNQJ01S0018522.1:175234-193239 GCA_010110895.2 Picea sitchensis
TGTACCTGTCTCCGGTGGTCCTAAGAACTTTGGCATGGTAGACCTAGGAATCTCACTGTAGTCGTGAGGGCGGTTCTGAGGGTTGGTCTTGGAAGTGATCACCTCAATATGAGGTTTGTGTGTGTTTCCCCCTTCTTCCATCTGCCCTCTCTTGTTGCTCTCCCCCCTTTCTTCACCATGCTTACTCCCTAGAACATAACCTGTGATTCTGCCCATGAACTCTCGGGTCTCTCTCTGGCCCTCTGCAATATCCTGTAAGGCTTTCATAAGCCCTTTGATCAAACCATCCTCTCTGTCCTCTGTCAGATTTGCATTTTTCCCTGGAGTATCCTCCATTTCTTCTTCTCTCCTGCCCTCTACGCTTCTATACCTCCTGCGCCTATAAGTGATGTTCTGCAGCCCTTCCTCGGTCATCAATGTCGCCCACAGCTGGCCAAAATCATGCTCTGATACCACTGAAATATTCTAAGTTGCAAAAGTTGGAAAAACTCTTCTATTTTTGGTGTTGGACTTTCGTCAAACACTTTGCATACTTCTGAAAATGACTGCTGAAGATGAAATGTTAATGGACAACGGTCTGTGTCTTGTTTTGTTGGCTGATTTGTTAGTTTTCTAACCCCTTATACCTCCCCAATGAAGTGTCAAGTGCAATATTTCAATATTGAACCAAACCCATAAAAATAATGATAAACATTCATGTTTAAATGAACAAATTTGCTAAACTCTGACTGTATTTTATTGAAAATATTGCTGAGCCAATGACAATCAAAACGAGGTAGGAATACCTCTCAACAATGATGAGGATGTCTGTTGTAGAAAGCTGGAAGCCTCACAGCTCACACAGCCATAAGAAGATAACCCAAAACTGTCCCCACGAGTTGATGAAGGGGCGACTCATGTAATGATTGTTCTGCTGTTTGATTTGGGTGAGATGGCAGCCCTCAACTTAGCGATATACCCCCCTGCAATGCAAGGTACAGCCAGCAGATGGGAGGTCGACCAACAACGACCTCACACTTGCCTCCCACGCAGCATAAGAAGAAGACGCAGCCTCTAGGAATGAGAAATACGGCCCAACCAAGGAAACACGCAGCTCCACAAATACTGACCAACAACAACTGAAAATCGTGCCCAGCCACAAAGCCACGACTTGGAGGATGGAGGACTCGACCTTGAAGGGAAAACCGACAGCTATAAATTACGCCCAGCAATGAGGGAACTCGTCCCACAAAGGAGTAATACGACCCACAACAAACAACTCGCCTCTAAGAGTCACTCGACCTCTCTCCCCGAAACTGCAATGAAATTCCTCCCTCAATGAAGATCTTCGAACCACAATGCCAATACCTGCAAATGAGAAGCCAGAATGGCTTCTCCAATCTCCCGGCTAGGACAGATAGTTTCACTGCCGAATCCGAGTGCCGAAATGAGTTTCCAGCTGAAACCCTCGTTTGCTCACCGAGCTCTTCTCCCAAAACTCAATTTTCGAAATGAATAGTCAATAATCCCTTTTCCAACTCTCATCCGTCTTTTTACTCTTCCACTTTTCTTTTTCTCCATTAATATTTTCATTTAATTAATATTTGGAGAGAAATACCCTCAAAGAGGGGTTTAATATTAATAAACTCACTTTTCCTAAGTTTTCACTTTATAATTCGAAAGTGACTTTACCAATATCATTTCCCTAACTCATCCATCTAATGGTTTACGGGAAACTGGGTAAACCACCACGGTATTTTGACTGTCTAGGAAAAATGGGACATTACACATAGCTGCAATGATCCACGCCTCACAGGTTTGTAAACTGGAGAATGTCTCACATAGCTGCATTCATCAACAACCGTACCACCTGTACGACAATGTACGACTCCTCGTCTTGCTTGTTGGGCATCCGTACCACCTGCATGACATCGTATGACCCTTTCTCCTACTCGGTTTCTCCTCAGATCTGTTCCCTTTTGGGCGTACTCATGGTATGCCACAACCAGACTGAGATACACTAGTTCGACCCTCACTCGACCTCCTTGACTCATCCATACAGTGCGTACGATTTACTTGTGGTGATGCAACTTGCCTGGTGGGAGAGTAAGGGGTTTGATCTCATTGACTGAGTGTTTGTATTCCTTTTTTGTAGTTGAATCTCACTTGGATCTACTGACTTGGACTCTAGCTCAACCCTCCTTGATTGGTTCGATGTAACCTACCCTTGATCTCACTTGAAATTCTCACTATATCTTAGGTGGTTGTCTTCTCTAGAGATATTGAGAAATGAGGTTTTCTTGGTCTTTTATAAACCCTAGCCTTTCTCTCATTTAATCTTGGCCCTTAGATCTTCTCCGCAAGATCTAGATCTGATGGTAGGGACTTAATCAATCGTTGAGATAACTTAAGTCAAGATCAACGGCTGTGACTTAATCTCACATTGACTTAAGTCATCTCCCACCACTACTAAATAGTCTAGACATATGATGGCCCCTTTCACATTGATAGACACCCCCAATGTGAAGGTACCTGCCCGAGCTACACTTTCCAACAAACTTGGGAGAAGTGAGGAAGAAATAGGGAATTAATATAAGTAAATGGGAGTAATGCAATAGGAATTGGGAAAAAGTAGGAAAAACAATTAATGCGCTAGAAAATAAGGAAAAAAGGGAGGCTCATTAATGCTAAAATATAGGGAAGAGGGAGGCTCATTAATGCTAAAAAATAGGGAAAAGGGAGGCTCATTAAGACAATGAGCTAGAAAATTGGGAGAGAGAGGAGTTAGGCTAAAAGTTAGGGAAAATGGAGGCTCATTTAGGACAATGAGCTAGAAAATAGGGAGAGAGAGGAGTGAGGTTAAAAATTAGGGAAAATGGAGGCTTATTTAGGACAATGAGCTAGAAAATAGGGAGAGAGAGGAGTGAGGATAAAAATTAGGGAAAATGGAGGCGCATTAATGCTAGAAAATAGAGAAAAAGGGAATGCTAGAAATTAGGGAAAATGGAGGCACATTAATGCTAAAATTAAGGGAATTATGGTGCATTTGTGAGGACAAGGGTATTTAATACATGAAAAGTGAAATAGTGACGAGTGAAGTGAAGGATAAGTGGTTTAAGTTTTAATTAGCCCAATCACACCCAAATAGACTTGCCACCTCATCCACACGTCCTTCATTTAATTAATTAATTGACTTTTAATGCTTTTAACCTTGGAAAGTGTGCCTCATTAATTACGCCACCTAGCTGTCACATGTCACATCGCTTCATTTCCAAATGTCGGAATTTGACCCTGCCACTTGTCACCTTTGGAGGAGACCACCTTTGCTATAAATAGAAATTGCTAAAAATAGGGTCCAACTCCTAACAAATAGGAAATTGCCAAAAACGTCCAAGATGACTAGGAGAACACCGCCATGTGTCAAATGTCTAAAAATAGACACTGCTAGAAATAGAAAATCACTGCATGTCAATGATATCATACTCATCGGATTCGATTTTTCATGAGGATTCCAAATATGCGATCAGAATTGACGTGCGAGCCCTAGTGCTCCACCTGTTAAAAATAGTAATTCCTTGCATGTCGCTTGAAATAGGCTCATCATATTTGATTTTCTGTAAGGAACTCAGATATATGCTCAAAATCATCATCTGACCCCTCAATTTCCACTTGCTAAAAATAGAAAGTACTCACATGTAATCCTGGAAAAGGCTCAATAGACTTGGAATGTCTCAAGGATCAATACCGTATGCTCAGAATTTTGATCTGAGGCCTGGAGCTCAACCTGCTAAAAATAGAAAGTATGTGCATGATCCTCGGAAAGGGCTCACTGGACTCATAATGTCACAAGGATCAATACTGTATGCTCAAATCTGACATGCGGGTCTCAAATATGACATGCGAGTCTCCAGACATTGTCTCCTAAAAAATAGGAACCCAACTAAAAATGGCAACATCTCTCAAATCCATGCGAAATTGTGCTAGCTCTATCTCTGAAGCAAAAACAACCACCAACCAGTCCTATACCTGTCTCTGATGGAAACCAACCCTTGGCTCACACAAGTGCTCAATCTAGGAAAATCTCTAAATGCCAACCAAAATGGACTATGTTGGCTCTTAACCCTTAGGATTTCCAAAGGTGAAAATCCAGGGGTTAACGAGTCCTTGGAACAAAGATTCATACTCTACCATGTTGTTAGTGCAGTCAAATTCTAAATGAAACGAAAAAGGGAAAACCATACCTGAAGGGGCTGTGAGAACAACCCCCACCCCTAATCCAAATCTGGACCGAGCACCATCAAACTACATGGTCCACAATCCATAGTTCACACTCACTGGCAGCGATATAACTGGTTCCTCTTAGGCACGTGTCATTACATAAGCTCCTATCTCAGGTTCATCTACTTCGGGGTATAATGGCTCATTATCCAACTATTGCAGATTCTCTACAGGGTGCAACATCTTTTGTTCCCGAAATAGTCTTACTTTATGTTTCAGAGTGATCGAGATATCAGCATAGGACCAATCCATCTGGATGCTACCTCCAGCATCCGCTGCCCACTTCCTCGATAGAAGCACGCTCTACTTCACGGGACAATGTATTACCACCACATCTATAGTTAGGACTCTCACTGGGCACACCTGCAAACGAAACTCGAGGTCTTTGATTACCCCGCAGGCCTGTACTTCCCTCAAATCCATTACCTGCACGTTTCTGTAGGGATTAGATATTTGCAATCTGAATTCATGCATAATCTCAAGGGTCATCACGTTAGTGGAAGCTACGGAATCCAACATGCAATTGTGCAATATTAAACCATTAACCAATAATGAGATATAGAAAGGAGCAACGTCACTGTTTGCCTTAACCCATACCAAGGAAAACTTGTGGGTGATCGTCGGAAGGATTAGTTAAATCATTTGAACCAATAAACCTGTTTACTGCGTCCTTCTAACCAGGCATGCGGATCAAGTCTTTGAGAGGGATTGGAATCTTGATCTTCGCTAGCTCACCCTCCAAACATAAGTTCATAGGTTCATGATGGATCGGAGAAGTCACTGGTGGAGTGTCCTTTGTTGATGGTCCATTTGAAGCTTTACCCTTTCGTACATACGTTTTAGTGATTTCTGCTATCATGCATGCGGCTTTTGATTTGGTTTCTTGTTAGCACACTTTCTTTTTGACCCCTAGATCCGATCTGAAATAATGTAAAATCAGTCGTAAAAAGAGGCTAATTGTAGGAGGAAATGCCCTCGATGTCACCGACAAGTCTCCTCTCTGTTTGGGTTGGTGCATGCCAACCTCAGGGGGGTGTCCTTAGGTTTCTCCCTGCTGTTCTAAATCTCGAAAATCTGCAATCAAATCAGAAAAAACAGCAACAAGAAAAGTTTTCTTGGCTGCGATTAGACAACCATGACAGTAACCAAATTGAATTTTAAGTTTATTTGGAGGAATCCTTGCAGCGTTAGCTTTAAGGAAATAAACAGAAAGGAAAAGAGAGCGCAATTAAACGATAGAGTAGTACCAAAATAAAGGGCTAGAACTCATTATCATGCATAAAACATCAAAACACCATACCAACAAACTTGAAGATCGATAAGAACATAACACTGCTTTATTCTTGCTCCTGCCAAAGGGCTGATTGCATCACTAAACACAAGTACAAAGATTGGTATAGTATTGGTCCTCACACAAAGACTAGAAGCTAGAAAATGGAAGAGAGAGAGAGTAAGAGCATCTGCTGTTGTTGAAGAAATCGACGCCGAATCAATGGAAAGACCCTGAATATATAGGTCCAAGAGAGTGCACATCCCTAATAATATCCTTTCCTCATGCAAGGCACATTAGAGAAAGAGTAAAGCGAAGTAAACCTGCTCTCTAAGTGTAACTGCTATGATGATGGCCATAACTCGTGTGGATGATTTAAGTTAACTGAAGACAACTAAGGAATGAAGGATTCCATGCACTTAAGTGATGTGCATGGGTAAGGGATTACGTGAGGAGAAAGGGAGATACATGCTAAGGAAAGAGTTAAAGAGGAAGATGATAGGAGTGACACATATGAGAAGAGGGAGTTGGGTAAATAGGGATAATGCGCATGTGAATGAATAAATAAGAGAAAGGAGTGTGAGAAAGAGGGGAGAACATGCGCATGAAAAGGAGACGAACGAGGAAATAAAGTGAGGACGTGTGGGAGTGAGAAGTAGCACACATGAAAGAAGAAAGAGGAACATGCGTGAGGGAAAAAGGAGATGGAATGCACATGGAGAGAAGCATGCATGCATACGTGGGATGATGAGAGAGAAAGGAGTGTGCATGAGAGAGGATAGGGCACACATGAGTGAGGAAATACATGTGGAAGTGAGAGTAATGGAATATACACCCTAAAAACAGGGAGTGAGCGCTAGGATTCAGGAATCAAGGGGAAATATGCACTAATCATAAGGACATGTGTCTAAAAATACGGAGGACGAGGAAAAATAGGGAATTAACGCTAGGGAATAGGAATACAAGAGGAAAAATAGGGATCGAGGTGAGGGAAAAAAGAGTTAAGTGTAAGAAAGGGAAAGTTTATCTTTAGTCAACTCAAAACATGTAAACTTATAACTTTTGACATGTGCCAATTCACACTCAACTAATGCATGTGCTTTAATAACTCAACCACAACGCCTAATATTCTCATGTATGTATGCACCATGTTATCGCACAGATTGTAGGTTGGACAAAGCCCGAGCCAATCCACAAATGTGAGAAAACTATGGGAGTAGCTACCCACTGTCACCTTAGATAGATACTCCCCTTGCTTTAGTGATGATAAGTCACCACAAGGAGGGAATCCTGATGATCCTAGGGGGATTGAGATGGAACGTGGAGTAATGGTAAGTGAAACCACTATAGGTCGAGTTTGGAAGTGGAAAGAAGGTTGGAAAGGAGTCTTGTTGATGAGGGGAGGTTGCCAAAGTGTAGTATACTTGTAGGAAAGTGTTGAATCTGCCCAAGACAAGACTATTTATCGAGACACCAGCCAAATAAACAAAGGGACAAGCAAGTGAAGCTTGCTGTCCTAAATTTGCAGCAGTAAACAAATATATATATATATATATATATATCAGCAATGAAAAGAGTTGTTAACTGCAAAATTAACCATCAAAAACATCAAATATTTATTCGATAATCGAGCACTAAACAAGTAGATAATATTCCAATGCTTAAGCACAAACTTTGATGGTAAGATAAGGCTGCAAAAATGATGTTATCAGAAGTATATTAGGGCAGCCAATTGGCTGTAGCAAAAGGTTGCTACAGCAGAAACTTCTACTCAAAGAAATCAACAAACAACTTGCCCAAAAGATAGCCAATACCAAGTAGATTAACAAGAGCAACTTGCTAACTATTTTCAATGGTAGAAGGGTGAGAGATAAGAGATTAATAAGTGATTTTGTAGCAGCCCTAGTGGCTGTAGCATAAGTTTATAACAGCAGAAATAAATCCTTGTGTAAGCAAGACGCCCTAGTGGCTCAAGCAAGCTAAAAGTATATAGAATTGATTCCAATTTAGACAAATGCAATATCTCAAGAAATCACATTTTCCAATGCAACGATTTTGTTTCTCCAATGCGATTTCAGATTAGTGCCTAGTCTATTGGGTAATAGAGTTTTGGGTGTAAGAGTTGGATCCACTACTTCTCTAGGGGTGTAAGCCCTTTTACTCCCTAGAGCAAGTAAATCCAACAAAGTAAATCTAGGACGATGTAAGCCGTTTTACTCCTCCTAGCAACCTTGAAAAAATGACTTATCCAATAACAATTAAGATGAACTTGGTGGAGGGTGTATGCCCTTATACTCCTCCAAGGGTTCTAGACAAGAATGACATGAAACAAGAAGAAATTACCAACAAATGCAGAAAATTCCTTACCAATTCCACAAGATAGCAAGATAAAACCCTCATCTACCAAGTAAATTTCATCAACATGCATGAGGCAAGCCTCCAAGAAGGTAGTACACTACTTTAGCTCCACAATAGACAAGATAAGCATCCACAAAATTGCACAAGAGAGAGAGATAGATCAAATGCCCAAAAAGGGTGTAAATTTCAGCCAAGTATGTAATTCTCAAGTGAGAGAGTTATGAATCATGATAAAATGAAATGTCTTAGGTCTTTGTTTATAGGAGGCCTTTAGAATTAGTTTGTCTACATATCATTAGGGTAAAACACAATTAGGGAGGCCGACCTCCTCTAATTGCTTCTTTACAATTTAATTTTTGATTTTACATAATAAAGAAAACCCTAAAGGTGACGTCATACCTCCTAGGGGTGATGTTTTGGCACTTAGAGCAAGTCGTTGAGCCATGTGAGGGAGTCATTGGGCTCCAAAGGCCATGTCTCCATGGTGCAAGGGTTTCTCTCCATCAAAGTGTGCCAATCCTCCATCAAGTCATCACCACCATCATCAAACCCTATCCCCCAATGTGACGTCAAGCCCTAGAAGAGGACGTTTTGACCTTCCAAGGTCAAACGTTGGGCTAAGAGGGGCTAGGTCTCATCGTCCAAGGTGCCTTCTCTTGCCTCCAAGGCAACGTTCATCATCTAGCTACTCCTAAGGCGTGGGTCATGGCATCCAATCTGTGGGCTTCTTGCCCCAACGAAGGCCCAAGCTAGGCTTGTTCTTCCATAACGTCCATCAAACAAGGTCTTGCCAAGACAAGTGAATTTTCCCTCCAAGGGTCTCAAGTCAAATGTATCATGCCAAGTAAAATCACATTTAATACAAGAGCCACCTAAACATGTGCATCAAAACTACCTTTTCAAATTAAACAAGTGCTCAAAGACCCTATGCAACTTGCCAAGTTTAGGTATGGGAGGGTTGTCATGGTGACCTATGAGTGAATCGTTCCCCAAGTCAAAGAGTGTTTCCTAGGTGGATCCTCTCCAAGCCATGTAAAGAGTATGAAGTGGATGGGGGTAAAACTTCTGGGCATGGCGTTCATGACATACAAGGGTTTATATTATCTCATTTATGGGTGCCTTTGTAGAGGGTGTGCTGCACCTTCGTTTTATGCAACCTTTTCCAAGCCCATTTATTGCCATTAATTAATTAAAGTCCAAAACAATTGGGTACTATAAGACATGGAAAGGAAAGAGTACTGCAATGTCACTTGAAGCTAGAGGTACACAGAGTGCCATATGCATGGAAAGAAAAGGACACCGCATAAGTGTATATACCTCAACAAGCGAGACATCTATATAATGTGAGTTTGCTTTTGCCGGTCTTCAAATTCTTTTAAGAGAAATATTTCATTGTTCTCAAGGCTTCTTTGGGCGAGCATCTAGAAGGTTATGATTTGGCTTTTATCTTTTGCCAGCTACATTTCCCTTTGGGCCTTCAACCCCTTCTTCACATGAAATGAGGTACAATCCATTCTTGGGTCAGTGCACTCGAAAAATCCCAAAAGATGAGGGGATGAAAAGGATGAAGTATGGAAAGTGATAAGTATGATCGAGAAAGGTACGATGACTCATCAAGGAGACCTCCGAGTAACAAACCTTTCCCCAAGGGTGACCATTTACTAGGGCAGAATGTCAACCACCAAGGTGAAACAAGGCAAAGAACATCATTTCCAAGCAAACTTTCTATAATCAAGAGAAACTTTAATGCAACATATTCAAATGCCTCAAGTATCAAAGTGACACCACAATACCTGACTTGTACCTCATGGAGCAAGACCCCTTGTCTTCTGAAAGCAAGTTGATGTGATGAATGCCATCATGATGAATCAAAGGAGTATGGTGGTGAAGCGGGTCTTCATCTGTGTATGTGGACACTACCAGTCAATCCATCTCTCGACACTCCATATCTGCAACCTGAGGGCCTCAAGACATCATCTCCTTAGTTATCCCTAGAAATGGGGGATAAAACACCACATGTACCACTCTTAAGTTGCCAAATGTCGGAATCTTGACCTGCTATTTGTCACCCTACATGGCGACCATACTTGTTATATATAA
Source organism: Picea sitchensis (assembly GCA_010110895.2). Classification (NCBI taxonomy): domain Eukaryota; kingdom Viridiplantae; phylum Streptophyta; class Pinopsida; order Pinales; family Pinaceae; genus Picea; species Picea sitchensis. The sequence goes on from SNQJ01S0018522.1 coordinate 185,220, forward strand.
TCGTGCTAAAAATAGACATGCATAATTTTAGTTGTCTGGCGAAAAATTGTGAAAACACCAAATATATCCAAGACCACTGCCAAATATAGTATGTCTAAAAATAGACACGACTAAAAATAGAAACTCCTCGCATAGCAATGAAAATATACTCATCGGATTCGATTTTCAGTGTGGAATCTGAATATGTGATCCGAATCATCATTAGAGGCTTGGAACTCCAACTGCTAAAAATAGTAAACTGCTCGCATGGCATCTGGAAAAGGCTCATTGAAATTTTGAGCTCGTAAGGACTCTGAATATGTGATCAAAACTGCCATGCAAACCTCTGATCTCTATCTCCTCAAAATTAGGGAATATGCTAAAAATAGACATCTCTCTCTATCCATAAAAACCTTTGCAAATTTCTATCTCTGAAATGAGGAACACTACCAAACCAATCCTGTACCTGTACTCATATGGGAACCAACCTTGGCTCACACAAAAACTAACTCTGGGAAAAAATACCTGAATGCTAGCCAAAATAGAACATGTTGGCTCTTAAGCCTCGGGATTCTCAAGCGAGAAAATCCAGGGGTTAACACTTCCTCAACATGTGCTGGAGCCATTTGGCTTTCGAGAAATGTCATGCTGGTAGGTTGCATGTTGGCCCTCCATGCATTAAGTTTTCTGAATCTAAATCAATGGAACCTTTGGAACTTACCCCCCTACAATTTGAAACTTGTAGGACTTGAGGGCTGCCTGCTTCTTCCACTAAGGAGAACATGGTCAATGTGTCTTCTTGATGCTTGGAGGTTTCGTTTGACTGATCAGGAGAAAATATATATGCTTTCCGCGCAAACATAACAGATCCTTCCTTGTTATGTGGCAACTTACAGGCCCTGCAATAATGACTGGATGATGGATGATCTATATAGTTGTTGCCAGACATGGGTACTGGAGGCTTTTGTTCATCTGGTTTCTTTGCATGTTGAAAAGGCTTCTTGCGTTGGAAGTTGGAACTGTCTTTAGATCACATGCATATTCTGTTGAGTTTGCATGTTCTTTTCAATTTTCACTACCTTGTTGCTCAAGTCGTGCAATAGGCCAACGATCTTAGAGGGAAACTCTTCCCTATCCACTTCTACGTCCTCTTTAGGTTCTTGGAGTTCTTTGATAGGTGGATCTTGGACTGTCCTTGCTTGTTGATCAAACAATCTCGAAAAAGACGGTTGAACCTAATGGGCTGCCATAACATTCTTCTCAATTTTAACTGCAGCAGCCAAGGCAACATCCAAAGTAAGTAGTTCCTTTTCCCTGGGCAAAAGGGAAAACATTCCATCAAATGGCTTATAATATAACAATGCCATAGCAACATTAGGTCTAATAGTAAGAGGTATCCTGTAATAGAGTTTAGAAAACCGAGTGTTGAACTCGGACACACTTTCATTTTCCTCCTTGTGGATGGAAGAAAATGCATCTAACAGGAAGGAGTTGTCTTGTTTGTACACCCATTTCTTAATGAACTTTCGTTTGAAAGAGTCCCATCCATCAATGGAATTAGCTAGAAGCATCTTATACCATGCTTGCGCATCCCCTTCCAGGGTTTGCGCAAACATCTTCATGACCACATCCTCATGCTCAACTTCCAAGTCATCGACGAATTTTAGGAAAGCATTGAGGTGATCTTCGACTATGATAGCATGTTTCCTGCGAACTTCAGAAGAGGATCGCTATATTCCCCTGTTGGCAAAGCGTGAGGTTGTCCCTGAATGGGAGTTAGATCTAACAGTGCATATACAGTCAAAGAAAAACAAACTACTTTCCCAACCATGATATGAGCATGATTTTGGAACTGAAACAATGGGAGACGAAGGGACAGAAGCTACAGTTACCAAAGCGGACGAGCTAGTCAACGATATACTTACCACAATGCTATTGGTTGTGATGAGTGGGAAAGGAACCTGGGCCGTGGATACAATGATAGTGCCAATCGTCAAGATCGGTGTGATCTTGGGTGTTGAAGTCAGTCTGTTCCAGAACAAGTGTTTAGGCTCGTTGAGGGCCAGAAGCAGACCTTGAGTTGGATCGAATCTGGGTAATCTCCTTGAATTCTCCAGTGGAGTTGAACCTGTAAAATGTAGAGTTGCCAAGTGAGTTTGAGAATCAAAGAAAAATTGAAAATGCTACCAATGTCATTGTGAAACCGTGAAGTGACGATGATCCTCGACAATGGTGCCAGTTTGTTAGCACACATTTCTGCACATATGTAAATATGAATAACTCTGGTGTGATCAACAATCGGAAATATGTGTAACTTTTAGGAGAAAACTGCCCAATGTGTCACTAGTAGAACTCCTTTCTGTTTGGGCTGGTGCTTGTCAACCTCAGGGGGGTGTCCCTAACTCTTCCTATGGTGCCTTTAACCTGTAAATCTGCTATAAAACACAATATAACAGACAAAGGGGTTACAATAGTTGATTTGATAAATGTTGGTGGAATTTCCTTCAACGTTAGCTTCAAAAGTAATGGACAAAAAAGAGATTAAAACGTTAATAAGTGGTAGATTCTACCGAAATAAAAGGCTGAAAACTTCTAAAACATTGCCCAAAAACCCATCAAGATACCAACAAACCCCAAGAGCTGGATATGAGCATAACAAATATTTAATTCTGCATAAAGCAAAAGGTTGATTGCGCCAAAGAGACAGATACAAAACCGGTACAATGATGTTTCCTGCACAAGAGTATAGAAGCTAGAAAAGAAAGGAGAGAACGTGAGAGAGTATGCTGCTGCTGAAGAAGATCCAATCCCGAGACAATAGAGAACCTATGCTTATAATGATTTCCTCCCCTTATGCGCACTAGTGAGAAAAGAGGTCGAACTAGGTATGCAAGTCATATGCATTGATGGGTTGAGTTGAGTGAACTTGCCATCCAACTTTCATCAAATGGAGGTACGCCTTAGTTCAAGTGAGTGTGAACTCTGTTAATCCAGAGAAGAGTAGAGTGAAGTGTCCAAGCGCTCTGAGTTTAACTGGAGAGTGGTTGAGTTGTCACAAGATGAAGAGTCCATGAGTGTAGTTTGAGTGAAGTAAAGCTGGAGGAGGAGTGTTAATGCGCACTAGTTCAATTAGGAGTCTTTCTCAGATAAGTAGCCATGAACTAGAGAGAAACCCATGCACTTTAGATCATGTGGACAACTTGTGGAGTGAGATTATCCATGCGCATTGATGACTAGAGGAAAGGTAGAGTGAAGTAAGGTCAAAGTGAAGAAGGGGAACCATGCGCATGGGTGAGTAGAGATGCTTAGAGTTAAGTGACAATGAACTGAAGAGGGAAAATCAATGTGCAGTAGTCTTCTTTAGATGAGCTTTGAGTTGAACTAAAGCTAGACTCGGATAAGGTGGCAAGATGCTTTAGTTAAGTGAAGATACTCTGATATAAACTGAGATGAAGTGAGAGAAGACCATGCGAACTAGTGGAGTGGAGATGAACTAAAAGAAAATTGACAAGAAGTACTCCTGAATTTAGTCAACAAAGGAGGATACCTTAGTTAATTGATACAAACATCCAGTTGACTCACTTTAGTGCCACCTCACTGCCTTATCCATGCAAACGACCTAGTTGTCTTCGGTTTGACCAAGTTATGTGCTCTGATGGCTAAAGAACAACCCCAGTGAACTCATGCATTTTGCCACATCACTGCTGACTCTCCTAGGTGTCCAAATCCTGCCACATGTCACAACCAGAAGCTGCCACGTTTCATCACCTGAGACTACCACATGTAACCTTGCCACAAATAAACCTGTCATAAATAGACATGCCAAAAATAGCAGTTCCCCCAAAATAGGAAAATGTTGAAAATGCTCGGAACTGCTAGGGGAATCCTGCTAAATATAGCATGCCTAAAAATAGGCACTGCTAAAAATAGAAAATCCTCTGTATGTCCACAAGATCATACTCATCGGACTTGGTTTTCAGTGAGGAGTTCAAATATGCGATCAAAATTGACATGCAACGCATGCTAGAAATATAAATGTCTCGCATGTTGTCTGAAAGGGGCTCATCAGACTCAAAATATCACAAGGATCCCTAATATATCATCATCTCTGACATGCATGCCTCGGAACCCTGTCTCCTAAAATGTAGTACACTAAAAATAGTAACTCTCTTGAACCTGATGAAAACCTGTGTTGTATCTGTCTCTGAATCGGGAATACATCACTGGATCAATCCGATACAATGTGCTGGTCCTTAACCCTCCAGATTTGCAAGTGAGCAAATCCAGGGGTTAACAATTGGACCTCTTTAGATTTTTCCTAACATTTTACTATTCTAGCTTTTTTTGAAAACAATATTTATAACCATGAGAATTCAGCTTAATTGCCATATTGCTAATATCTCAGGACCCATTTGTAGCCATGGTAGCAAATGCTTTTTATTTTAGTTAAACCATTGAATCTTAAGTGTTTGGGTAAAGGGTGAATTTAGTATGTCCTCGCTAGGCATAAAATTACCATTAATACCTCATTAGTCTTGTATGTTACCTGTAAGAGCTAGGGAAACTTGTATGTCATTTGCATGTCCTTGGAGGGGCATTGTATTCTTTTCCGATATGTGGTTGGATGTAGGTTGCTTGTGTGTTGCAGATCATGAATGCATCCCTTGGTGTTCTGCAGGCCAATACCGGGCACTATTGTATGCCAAATTTTCCAGCATTGAAACTAATAGCCCCATCTTGTGTAAACGGCTGTTATTTAAACAACCACCTGTCAAGTTCTTTACTGCATTCTGAATATAATGGCTATGATCTTGATGCTAGTAAATTATGCACTAATATTCCAAAACTTTTGGTAATGACATTAAACCACAAGACAATTCACACCATTGCATGAAAAACTTATATCTGTAGTTCCAGTCCACAACTTTCATGTTGCATATGTTGTTGACATTGCAACTGTAGATGGTTATCTTCTATATTTAAATCCATCTGTTGATATCTGTGTCCTGGTATGCTAACATGTTATATGCAAGTTAAGATAGTTGCTAGGGTTCAAATTGTGATAGAAATAATACATTTTCTCTTTATGGTTGCTAGGTTGAAAACTGTGATAGAAATAATAAATTTTTCTCTTTATGGTTGCTAGGTTGCAAACTGATAGAGAATATATTTTTGTTTTTATGGTTGCTATGTTGCAAACTATGATAGAGATAATATATTTTTGTCTTTTTGTAATTGCTGCTTGAAGAGAAAAGTAGTCTGGAATATTGTATGTAAGGTGTAAAGAAAGTTATTGTATTAGTCAATTGCTGCATACACAATGAAGCTTGAATTTGATGATCGCTCTCTACAAGACATTTACTTGGCATTTCTGAATTCTATCATGAAACAGTTAGCTGTCAAGCTGGCAAACTAATTGTCCAGATTAGATATTAAACCTCAAAAGGTTTTGTTGTTCTGAGGATTAAGTCTTGGAAAAACCATTGTACCTTCTCAAGAAGAGCTGTATTCCGCCCAATACAAAATGAAAGGTCTTCTTGTTAGTTAAGCATTTCTTTTGTCTTCTCAAGTTATGCTGCAAAATTTACCTGGTCACAATATTTCAGATGCTTTCTGCTTAACTTGTAAAAATATGTCCCAAATCAAATTATTTGGGAAAACATTTTTTCATGATGGTTTTTATGGAGAACATTTTTAGGATGATTTTACAGCATATAGCCTATTCTCAATATCTTCAAGTGGCCACCTTGATTGCATATGCATTTGTATTGACTTGAATTAACTACAAATACGCTGTTTTCTTTATTGTTCTTTCAACTTTGCCAATGTTTTCACCTTTGGAAAGCTTTGTAATCTAGGCTAGTATTGATTTGTGCAGAGATACTGGGAAGCTGGCGGTAATTGCAATTTTGCTATTGCAGCGGCAAGGCTTGGGCTTCATTGTGCAGCCCTTGGTCAAATTGGCAATGAAAAATATGGTTGGTTCCTTCGGGAAGTACTGGAGAAAGAAGATGTGAGTATCATAGGAATGGATGGAGATGGTGAATGCTTATTGGTTAATAATGATGAGACAGTTTTGTGTTGGGTTCTTGTAGACACTGCTCAAAGGCATAGTTTTTGCAGGTAATTCTTTATATATTCTCTCCTCCTAATTTACTACTTTTTATAACAAGATGCTTCGGATTATTATTGCACGGAAAGTGTGGCCTTTCCCAATCTGGGAGTGATACAAAGGAATGTAGCCGACTTACAACACTCTCAAAAGAACCCTTCTGCTAGGATGCGATGGGTGGGGGGTATCTATTCTGCCAAAGTCACCCAGGACTTGTACCTTGCTCCAACCACATGAAACAAGGCACTTGCATGGGCGAGATGAATCTTTTGGGGTGAAATGTGTCTGGGGGATTTATCTCTTGGTGGAGGGTATGAAACACCTCTGCTTTAACATCGAATCAAGATCCTGTTGATCCTAATTTACACTTTCTTTTTCTTGTTTATTTGACCCTTGCTTATTGAAATGTCAGAGTGAAAGGGGCTCTTTACATGTTTTTTTTTCCTATTTTCTCGATCCTTGCTTATTAATTTACGAATGTAAGGGGCTAAAGGGAAAAGTGAAGAAATGTCTACCAATGAACTTATTTTCTATGTTTTTATCTTAAATTCCTTATTTCATTCCATTTGCGATTTTATATAGGAAGTTGTATTAGGTTTTTGTTTTGTGTAAGGTTGATTTTGAAGATATGGTGAAGTGTCATGTGTTCACATTTATAGCATTAATTTTTTGACGATTGGTGAGTTCAGTTTATTGGCATTTGTGCCATAGCTTTAAATGATGAAAATTGTTATGAAAGAATGTTGAGGGCTTCTAAGTTCTTGTTACTTGTGGATTGGTTTGCAAGACTCTGTCATGGAGATTACTCGCCAAATGCGAGGCTCTGGTCATAAGGAAGTAGAATTTATGTTCATTCTATAGCTAAATCAAGTGTTGATTCTCTTGGTTTTTCTGTATGCCAGTCTACATTCAGAATTGGCAACATGGATTATCCTCGTATACTTTTGTATGCTGTATTATTTGTTAGTGACCAAAGCAGTGCTATAGTCCAAAATGGCACTGCTACCACAACTGAATGTCGATCTAACACTGAAACAGAACAATAAAAATAACAAGAATTGAGCTTCAAGAGCACAAGCATTTACCAAAATATAAACTGGGGGTGCCTACCCACTTAAAAGAATAAATGCAGTTGCAATTCTAAATGTTAGAGGAACACTTCTCCAGTACAAGATTCTTTATTGTGAGAAAAATGTAGTATTTCATTCATAAATAAGATTGATTACAAGAGAGGGGAAAACCCCTATCTATACAAAAGGACTAAAGCTGTAACTTGTGGCCCATATTACCTTTATGGGTTAATTACAGTTTTAATTTAGCTACACACTAGACTGTAGAGGCCTTTATAACATAAGTGGCCTTACATAAAATATCAAAGAACTAAGACCAATCCATTATTACAAAACTATGAACTTGCATACAAAATAGCTCATAAACATAGATATACTTGCATGGATGAAAATGTGGTGTTTTGTATATGCCCTCCCCTTTGGAAAGCTTTGTTCCCAAAGCTTGAGGACCAGAGAGTAGCTATGCCATGTGATTTCTTCTTCCTGTGCTTCTTTAGCTTTTGCTTGAATACAATCATATGCATCCATTCAAATGGATATTGATAGGAGCTTCGAGAATGATTTTCTTTGATGAACTGGATGTACTTATTCATTGTATTTTGGTGAAGATTCTTAACCAGGTCATATGGGTCCAAGTAGTGCTTGACCGTTGGGAGTTCTGTGTGTTAGAATTAGGGTAAAAATGCAAACAATGGTATCTTTTAATTTCAGTGATAAAAACAGCTAGATCTATAGATCAACAGACTTAGAACACTTAGAATTTAGATCTAAGAGAGACAGCAATAAACTTAGTGAGATCAGAAATAAAAACTCAGATCTAATAAGAAAGAACTCTGCTGATTTGACAGTGAACAGATCT
>SNQJ01S0018522.1:194736-207322 GCA_010110895.2 Picea sitchensis
CTTGGTCCTAGACCAAGAACCCCAGTCGTATACTGGGGGCCCTCTCAGGGGTCTTTACTGCTTGGTTCTTCACCAAGAACCCCAGTCGTATACTGGGGGCCCTCACAAGGGTCTTATGCCATGGCACTGACTGTTTGGTCCCATACCAAGTACCCCAGGAGTGCACTGGGGACCCTAGATCTCGTCTAGGGTCTTAGCCATCCTCCAGGAGAATGGCTCTTGCAACTGCTTATAAATTTAACACTGTGATTATATTTTTCATCCACATAGATGCATACAACTAGTTGTGGGGTTGGAGAGAACACTTCCAATGAAGAAGATTGAAGCTAAAACCTCTCTTTCACCACTTTCTTATGATTGCCCTCATTGATTTCTGTTGCTTAACTTTTCTTTCAACTAGTACATTCTGCTCACTAGGAAATTCATCATAGAGAGGAAGAGATTTCTTGAAGAGAAGTTCAGAGATCTTCTTTGCCTCTTGTAAGTCCTCTTCATAGCGAGATTCATTATAGAGAGGAGGACATTCCTCAAAGAGAAACTGAAAGTAATTATCCTCACTTAGCTGAAAGATTTCTACATTCTCCTCATACAAGTCCTTACAACCGTCTTCCTCAGTGTTATGAGAATTGGCCGAGTTAGACCAACTTGTCCGGTTTGACTTCTTTCATTTTGCAAAAATCATTTGAGTCAGTTGCATATGTTGAGTCACAGTTTGGCTTAGTCAAGTTAGACGCTAATTCATTGACTTGACGGGGTTAGAGTGTGACTTGACTAAGTCATGGCTAGGCAAACACATTAGCCTACCAGTGGTAACTAAGAAAAAAAAAACTAAAAGAAAGTAAAAAAATCTAACCTATACAAACCCTAAACCTACTTTCCTAAACCCCTTTACCTTTCTTATGTCATTTCACTTTTCAAAACTAATACTTGGACTCTTTGGATTCCAACACTAAAGAAAACCCTGCCAGATAGCTTGTTGTTGGACTTGATTCGAAATCTACTTTATGTATTTAATTTTATTTTCCCTATTTGCAACCTTACATGCAATATAAATCAACATACTTATATATTTGGTATTGTTACCCCCTTAGCCTAGGGGTAACTAAGGGGATGATGTCTTGAAGCCCGCAAATAGCATACATGGAGTGTCGAGAGCCAGATTGACCAACAAATCCCACATTGAGCAGATAGAGCCCCTCCTCTCCACCACGCATCACCACTCATCATCACAACATAGCAACTTCCACCACACCAGCTTGGTCCACAAAAGACAAAAGGTCTTGCTTCATGATGTAACAAGTCCAGTCTCATGGTAAGTGTCATCTTAATATTTGAAGCATTTGAACATGTTGCAAAGAGTCCTTTCGTTATTATGGAATGTTTGCTTGGAAATTATATCTTTTTCCTAATATCACCTTTGTGGTTGTCATGGTATCCTAGTAAGTTGGTCACCCTCGAGAAAAGGGTTGCTACTAGGGGTCTCCTTGAAGGGTCATCGTACCATTCCCACTCATACTTACCACTTTCCATACTTCTTCCAATCCGTTTCCTCATTTTTTGGGTTTTTGGGTTCATTGACACCAAGAAGGGCTTGTACCTCATATCATGGGAAAAAGGGGCTAAAGGCCCATAGGTGTTGCAACTAGCACTGTAAAAATCAAAAGCCATAATTAATCCTTCTAGATGCTCGCCCTAAAAGCCCTGAGAGCCATGAAACGCTTCTCTATAAAAATAAAGGACTTTTAAAAAGAAAATAAATAAAAAAAGTATCCCGCTTGATGGGGGGATGCATTGCGGTGTTCTTTTTCTTTCGAGTGCACATACCACTCAAATGTGTTCTAACTTCAAGTGGCATTGCAATGCTCTTTTTCTTTCCATTGCACATAACACTCAATGTTTGGGTCATAAAAAAAAGAAGAAAGGCAAATAAAGGGCTTGGAAAAAAGTTGCATTGCAAACGAAGGAATGCAACGCACCCTCCACAAAGGCACTCATAAATGAGGCAATATGAGCCCCTTATATGTCAAGAACCCCATGCCCAAGAGTTCTTCCTCCAATCCACCTCATACTCACTACATGGTCTAGAGAGGGTCTTCTTTGGAAACATTCCTTGACTTGGGGATTGACCTACCCAATAGGGCACCATGACACCCGTCCCATACTTAAATTTGGCAAAGTTTATAAGGTCTTTGAGAATTTGTTTAGTTTGAAAAGGGGGACTTAATGCACTTGTTCGGGTGGTTCTTTTATTAAATGTGGCTTACTTGGCATGATTCATATGACTTGTGGACCCTTGGAGTGTAGATTTTAACCTTGTACAATATTTACCGCAAATAGATTTTCAGTAAAAGAACATAAAATATACAATGGAAAATACAAACATTACACAAAGATTTTTCCCTTGGAAACCCAAACCGGGAAAACCAACATATTCTATATTCATTCATAGTGATACATTGTTTACAATACAATATACATATAGGAGCCAGCGGCATCCAAAACCCTAACCCAATGACTTGGATTAGTCAACAACCCTAATTCCTTAACCGAAAATAGAAAACCATCGACAAAAAACCATGTGCCGAAAAACCTCTCAACAATGGTCACGAAAATCGAGGCAACACGAAAAACGAGGCAAAAATGCGACACATTTCTCCGTCTCATCTCCTCTGACAATAAGGATGAAACCACTTCATCAAACTTCAAGGCAATTGTATTACTACCTATGGCCACAACCAGACTATCCCACAAGTCTGGGAAAGAACACAGTAAACTGATACACTTATCTTCATCTGAAATTTTAATCTCAACAGATACTAACTGACTTACCATAGTATTGAAGGCGTTCAAATGCTTTGCCATCGAGTCTCCATCTCTCATCCTCAGGTTATACAACTTTTTTCTTAGGAATAGTTTATTTACTAGGGACTTAGACTGATACAACTTCCCCAACTTATCCCATAAATCCTTGGCTGTAGCTTCCTCTGACACATTCAGTAATACTGAATCCGAGAGAGTCGGATTGTGCTCTTCGCCTTCCGATCCAAATTTTTCCAGTCATCCGCTAAAGTTCCTGTAGGTGCAGTAGTTGGATCTATGACGATCCACTGATCTTTGTCCACCAACAAATCTTCCATCTTGAGCTTCCACAGCTCAAAACTTTGCCCATTAAACTTCTCGATCTCCATTTTCTAATTGCTCGCCATTTCTTTTCACTTGAAAAATCAATACCACAGATCTCCCACTGTAACAAGGCTTATCACAGTCCCGAGCCAAACCCTTGAACACAAAGGCGTCCCCCTGAAGCCAACAAAGCTCTGATACTAAATGTAGATTTTAGCCTTGTACAATATTTACTGCAAACAAATTTTTAGTAAAAGAACATAAAATATACAATGTCAAATACAAACATTACACAGAGATTTTTCCCTTGGAAACCCAAACCGGGAACACTAGCATATTCTATATTCATTCATAGTGATACATTGTTTACAATACAATATACATATAGGAGCCAGCGACATCCAAAACCCTAACCCAATGACCTGGATTAGTCAACAACCCTAATTCCTTAACCGAAAATAGAAAACCATCGGCAAAAAACCATTTGCCGGAAAACCACCCAACAATGGACACGAAAAACAAGGCAACACGAAAAACGAGGCAATAATGCGACACATTTCCTGAGGCAATTTTTTTTTCCATATCTGTTGTTGCATAATAAAATCCACAAACTGAAGAACTGGTTTTCCCACATTGGGTTTTTCCAGGGGTTATTTTACCCAACAATTTTGGTGTCTCTCAGGTGTTGTGATCACTGTTATCTTCTACATTGATTTTTAGTTATATTTCTGCTGTGCATTGTTTTATTGTTGTGAAGAAATATAGCAGTGATTAAGGAATTGTAATTTCAAAAGTTTATGGTGTTAATAATTTTTTCCGGTATTAAAGAATTGTGGATTATTAGTTTGCTAGTGCTGGGTTTTAGTGGATTCACACAGATCCAATGTTTGTGGGGAAAAATTGAATTTCACAAAGAAGCTTGGAACAATTGTTAGCTTTTGGGATTACTTTGAAAGTGTTTACACCATTCTTGGGGGTGCTTCATGTAATGTGGGGTGCATGGTCTATTGATTACCCTTGGTTGTACTGTGATGGACAAACACATTGGAGATAGCTTGCTCATGGATTTCCATGCCTTGATTTGATGCTTATGTGGCACACTTCCTTTGGATATTGGAGATCCATGTGGCATACTAAGTTGCATGAAACAAAGAAATGTTTAGAAGTTTCTAAAATGGGGATGTCAGGAAACGCGACCCTCCAAAAATGGAAACGTTCGGGGGAATGCCATATATATATATATATATCATTTTAAATAACACTTTATCTTGCAAGAAAAAAATAATGATACACATAAATGACATTGTAGAAGGAAAACCATGTCTATATTAACATGAAAGGACATGTGGCACATAGTTATAGGAGTAATGCTTTGCATGAGGACACTTGGATACAACCATGGAATAGGAGCATTGGACTAACATATTGTTAGAGAGTGCACCATCCTAGAGGAGAGTTATTAAACCCTAGGAGAATCATTCCTCGAGAGCGTTTCATCATGGAGGTTGGATAAACCCTAGCGTGACACTTGTACATCCTTGTATTGTAGAGAGCAATGATATCAGAACCGAACCGATCAACCCAAAAAATGTTAATTGGTGGACATCGAGGTACATAGAGGGCTTGATGCTCTTGATTAAATGCCAGTTCCATATCCTCATACATGATAGAATCCAATGGAAATGTTGTAACCCTGCCAATCTTGAAATCCTGAAAATCGTTAAGTATGCTGAATTTTGAATGGGACCTAAAATTCTACTTTCTCCATATGAAGTCCAATGAGGTTGGAACCACTCTCAAATATCCTGAAACAATTAATGGTAATCTTAAAAATTAAAGTGAAAGTGACATTCTCTGTTATCTTTCATTTTCATTCTTTTACTTCAAGAATTTAATGTTACCAGTAATTACTAGGGTGGGTGAAATGGTGATGATATTTGGATAGATTTAAAATATTTATTAGTGGTTAATGAGGGGCTTTTTTTCCACCTAAGGGACAGACGACCCTCTTGGCCTTTTGGACGGGCCCACAAACCAAAAAATCTATCGAAACGACTGTTGTACGGGATGAAACGCCTTGGAAACACTGCCGGTCATACTGTATGATGTTTCCAAATCGAGAAATGCCATCCGATATGGCCGAGGGGGTTTTGGCAGAGTTTCATACCTATTTCGACATTTCAGTGTGTTTCGAGTACTGGTACAACACCCAAGGGGCCGTTTCCTGTAACATAGGTGGTACGATGACTTTATTCATGGTGTGCACTTGGAGAGTTTGGTTGGTTGCTTGGAAGGATTACCCACTTGGAGTAGGAGCTGCATTGGGCATCTTGGAGGAGGGCATTGAGCCCTGGATAGCATGGGACACTTGTTTGCTTGCATGGAGACTTGTACTTGACTTGAGGATGCTTGGGTTGAGGAGGGATCATGTGGGTGTTGCGCACATGGCTTGGAGGCCATTAGAGGAGGAGCGTTGGACACATCTTATGGAGTACCCTACCTTGAACCCTTACTTGTTGGACATACTCACCTTGGACCTTGGCATGTGTCACTTGGGGTTGGTGTGCTTCACATGTGGGCCTATCTATTGTTTAGTCAATTTGCTTGTTGTGGGCTTGGTCCACTCATTATTGTTGGTCTCCCTCACCTTTCATATGAATAAAGGTAGAGAGTCTTTCCATCATATTCATTATTGTTCACTCATGTAATGACATGCTCATGTTAGAGATGTGAGATCAAGAGCAAACTAGTTTTTTTGTACTCTTTTTCATTTGTATTTTCTCTCTTTGTCTTGAGTTCTAGTGTTCTTGAAGGAGTTGGAGAGAAGATTAAGGTTAGGGTTTTCCCCTAAGAAGATAAGGGAAGCTAGTGTTTGGGATAATCCCTAGAGGACCAAAGGGAGCACTTGATTGAGTAGTTCTTCTAAGAGGACTATACTAGGGTTTTATGGCATTTAGAAACCCTAGTATTATTTGGAGTGGTTGACATGGAGAAGTTAGAGGGAGACTATCTTGTACAATTGTGTGATGCAAGTGAAAGTGCCAAGTAGGACTTGTCAATGTGTTATACTTGCTTGTTGTGGATCTTTGTGGATTGACCAACTTTACTTGGGAGAGATTCTTAGCTAGGAGGACTTGGTGGCTAGGGTTTTCTTATGGCTTCCGTAGCCAAGGTTTGGAGAACTAGATTTGTACCAGTTTGTACTAATCTATGGTATATACTTGTAACTTTATCTTATATATAAAAAGAGTTCCTTGCTATTTAAAAACTGTGTACTTGCAGATCTGATTTTCAGCTTATGCTGTCATGATTTGAGTAGTTTCTAGTGTTGGTTATGCATGCTTATTTGACATAAAAGTGAGCAGATTTTGTTAAGTGACGTGACAAACATATAGTAGCTAAGTGGGCAGATTTATGGCTGTAATAAATCTGTTGTAATATGTTATTTTCAGATCTGGTTTCTATTGGGAAGTGTGCCCTAAGGGCTGGAAACATTGTTCCCTTGAAGTACATTTGTTCGGTATTTATTTTCTTGGATTGCCTTGTGTATTTTGTTGAAAAGAAGTGAATTATATATGGCAGTATTTTATATTTTAGATCTAGCCTCAAGATTGAAAGCCAATGGGAAATAGATTTTGGAAACCTGAAGGTTGAGGTGAAATTTCTGAATTTGCTTTGAGTAAGCATTTCTCGAAATTTCCACATGGTATCAAAGATGATTTGGTTGAGATTGCTCTTTTGGTGAAGAGGGAGTTGGGTGTTTCAGTTGTTTTGTACCTGGGAGAGGTGCTTGACTTAGTGTAGGTTGATTGGGTGTGAAGCCCTATTGCACTTGAACCCAAGAAGGGTTGTTCTACTTGTATTGTTGCTGATTTTTCTTCGAGGTGTGCTATAAATTTGCATGATGACTATTATTGGTCTTAGAGGGTGTCACTGCTTGGAGGGTGCTTCCAATTTCAATTTTCATACCTTGGAAGTGCACGCTGCAGATTTTTTTACAGGAGGCTGAGATTTGGGAGCATTTTGAGAAAGAGATCGATGCACCTACTGATCCAAAATTGTTGGCCTTGCATGTTAAGGAGGCCAAGGCAAAGAGAATCATTCTTGATTCAATGAAGGATCTGTTGCCATCCTTATACACACTTGCAAACGTGAGCTAAGTCCTGCTCACTTAGTGTGTCCTTGGAGGCACAATGCCTAGGTTCAAAGCCCACACTGTCACTTTGACTTGAACCTCTTCCATCTAGGCTCACTCCTAGGGAAGCCAAGGGGGGTAGTCCCTAGTTTCCAGATAAGTTTTAAAGTTAGGTTCTAGGAGTTGATTTTAATTTCTTAAGGTTAGAGGGGATCTACCCTAAGATGCTAAAGAAACAATGCAAGATGCAAGGATTAGTATGTCAAGCAAGCCTTTTCCTAGGGAAACTAAGACTAGTGCCTAAGGTTGGACAAGGGGTCAACTAGAAGTTAGGGTGTTTTGTTACAAATATGATTACAAGATACGTTCAAAAGAATAATTAAATCCAATGAATATTAGATACAAGATTTACAGATAGAGAATGCTGGGATACAATGAGCAAGCTAACTACTTTTAAGTGTATGTGCAGGATACGAGGAGATCAAAGCATTATCGTCACATTCATCAACATATCAAGATCATCATCAACACATCTACAAAGAGGATTTAGAGATTTTAAGCACAAATATTTTAAGATGATGAAGATTACCCACACTCTTAGTTATTAAACCCACAAAGTATTTAGATTATTAAGCCCAAGGTTTGACTGTTTAATAAGTTTTAAGGGGTTTCTTAAGATTACAAAGTTTTAGTCACCCTTATTAAGTGTTTTACCAAAGCCTCCTCCTCCTATTGACAAATGACTATTGGATGCTCAAGATAGTATGGCAACGAGGCCAATCCTAGCTGTCATAGTCAGCCCAAAGAATTGAGTTTTTACAGAAATGACACTCCTTTGTGCTGTGAGACCGTCCCCAGCCTATCACCTTCCGTTACCCTCCTCAATCCTCGTTTTAGATGGTGAAGATGGTGGTGTAAGGTACCCTATTAAGTCTATTAAGTTAATATATTAATTAAGTAGACTTTTAGGTGTATTTTAGAGTGTTTTAGTGATTTTATGATGCCTTTAAAGTGTGATTTAATGCTATGGCCGAAACTCACTTCAGCTCAAATGTGTGTTGCTTAAGCTTGAAAATGAAAGGCATTAACACATATAAGCTATGTGAGAGCAATTACTTAATTCACCAATATGTAGCTTGCTATGTAAAGAAAGCAAATCACAAGGGCAAGAACAACTTGCCAACAAGAAATGAAAGACGAGCACACTTATTTTATGTTGATTTAGAGCATCAAGATCCAAACATTAAGTGTGAGAAAGAAGATTTAAGTGTTTTCCTACACTATCAACTTAACCATAAGAATTACTTCAAGTGTGTTGGCAAATGGCCTTAAAAGATTATAGCTTGAAAGAGAAAACCATTCACTTTACTATGAAGCATTAGACATTTAAAGTGTTAGATTTAAGCATGTAAAAAGTAGATAAAGATCTTGAAGTAACTTAAGCATGCAAGTAAATTTAATCAAGTTGATTATGCCCAATAGGCTTAAACTAAGGATTAAGGTGTGTAAGATCTAGATCTAGAGTATTTTAAATCATTAAACACTTAGAGATCCACAACACATCTTAAAACCCTAGCCTTACCAATTGGGGTATTCCTCTCCCAATAGGTAGGCAATTATTAAATTTGCTTAACTTAGAAATAACTTGAGAAGAGAGAGGCAAGCAAGCAAGAGAGATGAGCTAATGAGAGATACAAGCAAACCCTAATCCCCACGTCCTAGGTTTGGGAGATGCCTTTCATCTACCAAACCTCACGTCCTAGCTCAAGAAGTGCCCAAAAATGCAATAAATGCAAGATCTATATTAAACATCAAACTACCCCAAGGCTCAAACGTGGGAAGAGGCCGTACCACTCCTCCTCCCACTCCAATGAGCCACTAAATCAGCAAATGAAGGAAGATCTATGCACAAGAAAGCCTAGAAATTGAAGGAGAAGGTTGAGAAATAGCTACCAATCTTGTAGGAGGGTTTTGGAGTGTTGTGTGGATGTCTTTGGGTAGCCAAACCCCTCTCAACCAGATCTGAACCTGCAAAAACCAGCAAGATATACTTGCTGGAAATGCTACACACAACAAGCAAAGTGAAGAAAAACTTTTGCTTTTTAGGGCAAAATTTTTTTGCAAGAAAAATTTGATTTAAATGACCAATCTTACAAACTAGCTGAAATATGTATGAAGTGAACAACAATAAGTATAAGAGTAAAAGTTGAGATATATGGAGTTTATATGTGTTTCAAGGGAAGACTCTTCCTTGAGGCATCCCCAATGAAACCATTGAAGCTAAACCTGCAAAACTTGAGAGGTGATGTGCATACAAGAGATAATATATTAAATATACTAACAAGATGACATTTTAATCCTATCTAGCAAATCAACATAAATAGATCTACAAGAACATGCATTGATAGATCTACCCAAATAACATTTTACCTAAGATCCAATGTGTGCAATCACCAACCAAATCAATACAAATATACCTCATATGTGTGGCAAGAACAAGAACATGCATAGCTCTTCCAATTATCCTCCAAAGCTTCTCCTTATTACTCAAGAAATAGATCTTGGAGAAAACTTACTCCAAAATCCTAAGAGCCAAAGAATGGAAATGATGGAACAAGAGAGAGAGAGAGAGAGTGAGAAATCAAGTAGCATAACAATAGCTCAAGATATGGTGAGTTGGGAGTGAGGAGAGGGATCTATTTATACTTGGAGAGGCAAACCTACCTCTCTTGGATCAATGCCAAGTGTCCACCACCAAGCAAAAGAAGGGATCCCAAGGCTAGGGCGCACCATCTAGGGTTTAGATCTTAGATCTAGGGTGTAGATGGGTGAGGGAGTGTTGGGATGAAGCAAAAGAGGTGTTTGAGGCTTAGGGATAAGTGCCAAGGGAGTGGAAGGGTTTAAATAATTTTTAAAAAATTATTTAAAAATTTCCAAGTGAAGGGGGGCGTAACTCTCCTAGGAGGGCGCACCACTTGGGGGAAAAGCAAAGAATGGGAGGCAATCAATGAGGGAGAGGGGAAGGGATCACCCTAGGAGGTGACGTGGGGGTCTAGGATAGGCACACCACATGTCAAAGGAGCCCCCACACATCCCACATTAAAATAAAACGTAAGCTTCCTAGGAGGGCATCAATTTCCCCCTAGGGGACGTGAGGGTTGAGTGATGTGAGGGGGTAAGGGTTAGAAAAAGGTTAAATCAAGGCTGGGTGGGTAGGAAAGGCTTAGGGAGTCTCTCTCTAACCTTTATCCATCTTTAAACATCCTTCTAACTCATTATTACAATTTTACATTTTTGCCATGTTTGGACTTTAGCAATTAAAATTGTTGTTTTTGACTGACTGACACTTTGGGTGGACAAACCCATAGCAAAAGATGTCCGACTGAGCTGAAACTTGGTCCATGGATGTGGGGGGTGCTATTCCATTTCTTTTGAGCACAAATAACCCTATCAAAGATCCAAGGACCTAGTTTTTACAATTTTTGCTAAAAAATAATTAATAAATTAAATAATTAAACCTCCAAACTTAGGGAAATTTAATTAAAAATTAATGAATTAAAAAAAACTAATTTAGACTCGATGGAATTCCGCAAAACTTTCTAAGATGTCTTGCATGGTCATTTACAATGATTCCCTACAATAGTTACCAAAAGATAAGCCCACTAGAACGTCGTTCACCACTTTGGAGGAATTATTGCAAGTGTGAGGGAAAAACTCGAGGGAAATCAATAAGGATGAAAATCCCAATTGATAACCCGAGGATAAAAAACCCTCTGTGAAAGGAACTCTCCCAGTGAACCGATCCCAAGGTAATTGACCTAGACATGACTCATGCAGACCTATTACATTATTAACCCACGTAGGGGTGCGGGAATTCCAGTTACAAAAAGAACTGCTAGGGCCAAACAATGCCCTGTAGAACCAAAAGTCTTCAACAAATTGCATCTGATGATGCATCTCTTCATGGCACATGGAGTTGACCACCTATGTTGGAGAGGTAGTCAACATTTGGCTCCACATGGGGACGTGTGTTCGATCTTCTCACTCGAGACGGAGAGCATACGAGAATCCAACACCTACAAACAGAGTGCTCACCAATAACCAACATAAGAATACATACATACATGATTAAATAAATGAATGTTATATACAACATTTACAAAATGAAATGACTAAAGTACAACATCAATATTTTACAACAAATGGAATCTATAGTACATAATTTTTTTTTCTTTCTAAGTACACATTTACATAATGAATGAAATAATACAAAAGTGAAATACAAGGAAAAGGGTTAGAGATACGTTACAGAGGGTGCCCCTTTGGACACCAAGTTGCCCCTCGTCTGAAGAAGAGCTTGAGCTGCTGCCCATTCCGTGGAATGCTGATGGGCACCATCCAAATGGCTGAGATGAAAAGAATTCGGCCCTGCTATCTCTCTGATCAAATATGGCCCAAACCATAAGCTGTCAAATTTGCTGTGTTTTCCAGGTTTCTCTCTGCCTTTATCCCATAACAAAACTGTATCCCCAACTATGAAATTCCTCTGTCTGGCTGACCTGTTGAAATCTTTCTTTACCTTACTCTGATTTTTGCAATTCTGATCATAAGCCTTTCGTCTGATTTCATCTAACTCAATGATCTGATTGACCCTGTTCTGAACTGCATCCTGCCCTGTGCAAGTGTCCTCAACTGACCCATAAGTAGGAAGTCTAAGATGCACCGACAACCTAGCCTCCAAACCATATACTAACTCAAACAGACTCTTTCCAGTAGCTGCTTTCTTTGTTATTCTGTCAGCCCATAATGCATGTTTGATTTTACTATCCCAAGATTTTTTGTTTTCACCGACTATTTTCTTAACAATGGTCATTAAGTTTTTATTACTTGACTATGCTTGACCATTTCCTTGGGGATAGTAATTTGATGCATGTGACAAGATAATATGTAATGATCCCAAGCCATTATGCAAGGATCATCACTGTTTTGGTGTCTTTTTAAAACTTTTTTCTGGTTGTGGTATTTCGTCAAACAGTTTGCTGATCTATTTGTTTAGATGTGTTTATATGTGTGTATGCAACAAATAACAGAAAGAGATAACCATGGAACATACCTCAACCATCTGCAATAAGATAGACAAGCCAAAACATCTCAAATCTTCTTTATTCATAAAATAGAGAAACCGGCTACAATGAAGATGCCGATCTGGAATGCTCAACAAATGGCCAAGAAGATAGACAATAGATAAGAGCTGCTACAAAATGCTCCCGCTAATACAAAAGATGCCTCCAAAGGCTGAATAAGAAATGAAGATCAATACAAGCAGAT
>SNQJ01S0018522.1:230197-267920 GCA_010110895.2 Picea sitchensis
TGTTTGACTGTTGAGGCTCTTTATGAGTCTCCTTTTGGAAGTAGGGTTTCTTCCTTCCTCCTTTGGTGTGAGTAACTAGGGCTTGATCATCATCTCTTGCTAGTAACGCTTCACGATTCGCTACTCATGTATCTTCTTGGATGCATTCTTCCCATAGACTATCAAACTTCAGTTTCTCCGTTCTGGCACATATCGTTTGGATGAATGCATCCCAAGGTCTAGTGAGACCATTTAGGGTCGTCATTATGAGTTCGTCTTTGTCTATGGTATCTCCAATCGCTTCTAACTGTTCTTTGAATTCTGAGATTCTGGAAAAATATTTCTGAATCGTTTCTCCTTTCTGCATCCTTGTATTCTTCAATTGAGTTCTTAGATTCATCTTCCGGTTTATGTTCTTTCCTTCAGACAGTCTAGTCAAGGCATCAAACATTTCTTTCAGAGTCTTCTTAGATGACACATAAGGAATCAGGTGGCCTTTGATTGAATCTGCAATGATTCTTTTGGCCCTGATTGTGTCCTTTTGATGTTTTGCCTTTTCTGCAACATCGACGGGTTCCGGTACTTCTTCTTTGACGAATCTTGCTAGGTCATTCTCTTCAAGAATGAGGCCAATCCTATACTTCCAGGCACGGAATTTTTCCACTCCTAGCTTGTCAACAAGCTTAACGCTTGCAGACATCTTTTACCTGGAGCTAGGAAAATGACCGAAAAATGAAAGTGCTCAAAATCAAAATCTAAACTTATCAGGAGGTGCGCTTGGCTGAGGCGAGTAGCCTGGTGTGTTTGGATCTGAGAAAATCCAACTTTTGCTCCGCCAAACTTGATCTGCGGATTTCTGGACTGGTGCTTCTGGTTTTCTGGTACCTCTGATACTCTGGTACTTCTGGTACTTCTGGTACACTGGTTTTCTGGTACTTTTGGTACTTTGTGAAACTAGGGTTTCACTTTCCGGGAGATCCAGCCACTGAAAAGGTGCTTTGAGAGTGCCAAAGTAATCCTTGGGGGAGGGCGCACTTTTTTAGGTGGTTTTAGGGCTGAAAAGCTTCACCATCAAAAAGCCCTAATTTGCATGTACGACAACAGTGACGTTTTTCACTCGTGTGAAAGATGTTCTCTTCAGCTTGGCTCTGATACCATGTTAATATTTAAGCCATTATTATCGTTCTTTGCAATTCAATATATAACAATAGCATAACACAAGATCGCTGAGAAATACACAATCACAAGAGACACAACATTTATCCTGGGAAACCCTCTAGGGGAAGAGAACCCAACAAAACTTCCTTATTATAGATAGCCAATACAATGCCAAGAGATAACTCAAACTAATACATAAGATCCTCTCCCAAAGATGCGCCACTCTTTCTCCTTCTTCTCTAACTGCAGATTCGAAACTTGTCTCTCAATGAGCAATTGAGTTGTGTGTCTAAGTGAGGCGCTAGCCTCTTTATTTATACAAAACTGGCATGTGTGAAGTGTCTCTTCACTGGCAGGGCCGACTTCTCCAACTGGGTGGTTATAACCACTTTTATTATATTTCGGGGCCTCTTTAATATCTTCTGGGGCCGACTTCTTATTCTTCCTATTACAATTAACTTTTGACCAATCCGCAAAAGGGGATTTGGTCCTTTATAATAATCGACATGATCAATCCGCAATGGGGATTGATCCAATGAGTAATATATCAAATAATAATAAGAATACACTTTGCAGTTACATTATTTTAACAAGGATGGTACGCCAAAAGTTCTTAGGGGAGTGAGTGAGGGAATTAGATAAGACATGTCTTCTCTTAGAGACAAAGAGGCATTTCTTGTGGCAAAGGAGACAACGATAGAAAGCTTTGATGTTGGAATAAGAGGGGTGAGCATGGGTGAATGCATGTCGAATCTGGCGGTGGAGGACCTTGCATTCCTCATCATACCATTGGTTCATAGGGAAAGATTTGTACTTTTGGGAGGTGAACTGGGTGGAATGAGGGTAGGACAGGAGCGCTGCATTCCAATTGGTAAATGAGAGGTAGTTATTCTTGGTAGATGTATAATCAAGTAAGGAGAATTGTGCCTCAGAGGGGAGCATTTGTTGGAGGTGGGTGGAGAAAGTGTCTGGGTCCCCCTCATCAAATTGGAAGATGGTGCGGGGTGGGCCCTTAAGGGGAGGTGTGTCCGGAGGGGGGGTGTCATCTTGGAGAGAGAAGGAAAGAACAACATGGTCCACGAGGGGGATGGTGGAAACATAAAAGTGATGAATAAAGGGAAGTAAGTTATGGCTAGATAGGACGTAGTCCAACACACTCGCCCCTCCTCCATGAGGCCAACACGTGAAAAAGAAAGAATCTGGGAATCATGGGAGCCTTTTCAAGATCAACAACTCCTGAGATTCCCCTAAGTGTAAAAGGTGTCGACCATAGGCTGTGAGAGGTCCCCATGCATTGTCGGACATCTGGTAAAGCCCCAATGACTTTGGATCAATCTCCTTAATGCAGAACATGTCATCTCGCCGGTCGTGGAGAGGAATCGGGAGGGATCTGGTGTGGGAGTTGAAGTCACCTAGGAGAACCACCTCTCCAATTGCCATGTATTGAGTGATGTCGACATACAGGTCTATAAAGGGGTTCCCGTCAGGCGCATTATGAATGACATATGACGAAGACGCTGGAAGGAAGTGACAAATGACAATGTAAATGTCCCTCGGGAGGGGAGAAACACCCCGAACCCGAATCCACATAAACCTAGCAAACTTATTTGTGGCGACCAAAGAAATCCTGCTTTGGAGTAAATCTCTAACAAATCAAGCAACTTTGCCGAAACCTATGATGCCACCCAAACTCCTCGTCTTTTGTCTACATGCTGAGAACTGATGGTAACCTATAATGTCCGGGAGAGGTCGATCAGGGCTCTCATGCGTCTCGATAATGAATAGTATGTTTGAAGACCCGAAGACCCAAGAGCATCATACAGTAGGCCCAATGATGACTTGAAAGACCCATTGCCATTCCAACAACTGATGGGAATGCATGTGCCCTGTCGTCTCTCCCGGCAGGCCCGTCATTTGGAAGCCCTAGATCGTGGTAAGTGGGAAAGAGTCCATGATGACTGCTCTGAGATTCCTAATGACTGCCCATTTCCCTACCTGGCGTGTTGTTGTAACCTACTCTCTGGAGATTTTGAGCTCTGCAACCTATGATCCATTGAGGTCTTCATCTAGGAAGTTCTTACTGCGAATAGAAAACAACTTTCTCTTAGCCCTGAGAGCCTGAAGTCGATCAGCTGCAGACCTGAACCAGAGAAAGAGAGTAGAGTCAGACCCCATCCAAGCTCTATCAAGAGTCACGTCTTGAAGGTCTAGATGATCCCTAAGAAATGAGGTTTCGATCACCATGGGGTTTGAGGAGGGAAGAGGTAGAGGGAGCCCTCTCACCTTGAGATTTAGTTCCTTTCTTCCATGAGTTTAGCTTGTACTACCTCCTCAATTGCCGCTAGAGGGGGGAAAGAACGTTATCCCTGCCTCTAACGACCTGTGTCCATGAGTTAATGTGTGTTTCTGTTTCTTGTTTGAAGGCGGCCTGCTGAGACCTAATCTCTTATTTGAGATCAATAATCTCTGTTCATAAGGTGTCGCCAAGGGGTTTGTGCAGTGCGTCTTGTTGCTTGTTGTCATTTAGCTACCTCTTTAATGAAATGTTCTCAATTTTTGCGACCCTGTGGGTCAGTTCCCTAACCTCTATCTATTATGGAAATCGAGCACATAAAGAAAACCAAGATAACTTGAAAGAGTTCTCCGTTATTGTATATAAAATGAGAAAGCAAAAGCTTTCTTATGTAGGGCTACAATCAAGTCATCCACTTTATGAATGTGGGATAAACCGATAAAGTGAAATAAGACGTCAAAGCATAAATTAACCTAAACCCGAATTGACTTTATTAATGCCTAAGTCTAATATCTAGTTGACCATTATAAACTGACATTTATTTTAACACCCTTCCTTAATGGTCAATCTACTAATTGTTGAATTTTCACTATGCTAGGCTCACGCATGAGGTTTATTTCATTTAGCATGTACTTGAACCATAAAGAAATGCAACTACACCATACACAAGTGCTGAAATAACCAAGATCACAAGAAGAATTACCATGCACAAGAACACAAGAAATATCCTAGGAAAACCCTTTTCAACAAGGGAGAAAAACCCAACACTCCTTTGCTATATTCTCAAGAGAAGATCCCCAACTATAAACCCTAGATGCACACAAGAGGGTGCTTCTACAACCTTGAAACTAGCGCTCAAGCGAGGTGCGCACTTCAGCCTTACAAGTGTTGCTGAAATTTCCAAATGACAAGTGACAAGTGTGAGAGCGTGTTTCCTCAATGGGGAAATCACCTCTATTTATACAAGACCAGACACAACAATAGGTGTGTCTATTGGCACAATAGGGCCGACCTCAATAACTCAGTAATATAATTAATTATTACAATAATCATTAATTATCTTTCACATATGGTGGGGCCGACTTGTACCCTTTACATCACAATTAGGGTTACAAGTAAATCTTACACTTAGACAATATAGCAAGGGATCCACAATGCACACGTCCACTAGTGCTCAGCCACTAGGGACACGTCGACCTGTGCTCAACCATAGGGACGTTGTACTCAACAGATCTCTATCTCAACTGAGTCCACAGGAGTACAAAGGCAGGAGACCACACATTGACTCAACTCTCACAGAGGAGAACGATACACCCATCACATGGGCTCTCACAGGTCGACTAAACTCAGTCCATAGGAGAACATATCTTGGAGAATATCACACGATGCTGCAATCATCAACACTAACTACACCAAGCTTACCCCAAAATTTTACATATTTTTCAAGACCCAAAGCCTTTTTGAGAATGTCTGTAGTTTAATCCTTTGTAGGACAATTTTGCAGCATGATAGACCCATCTTCTACAAGCTGCCTTATGAAGTGGCAATGTACCTCAACATGTTTGGTGCGCTCGTGGAAGACTGGATTCTTGGCAAGTTTCATCACCCCTTGGTTGTCACATAACAGGGGTGTTGGCTTTGTTTGCTGCATTTGCATTTCTGAAAGCATCCTCCTGAGCCAAATTTCTTCGCATGCTCCTTTCACTACTCCTTGATATTCTGCTTCTGTTGATGAAAGGGCTACTGCATGCTGCTTCTTGCTGGTCCATGTGATTGTACCCGTGCCAAGGATGAAAACATATCCAGAAGTGGATTTTTTTATCATCAATAGAACCTGTCCAATCTGAATCTGTATACCCACACAACCTAGGGTCTTTGCTTCTGCTGTACAAAATGCCAAAGTCAAGTGTCCCTTTCACATATCTTAGCACTGACTTCGCTGTTGTCCAGTGCTCTACCTTTGGCGTTGTCATGAATCTGGAAATGAAGCTCACAACGAAACTCAAATCAGGTCTAGTGGTTGTAAGATATATCAAGCTACCCACTAGTTGTCTGTATATTGACTCGTTAACTGCCTTAGAGTCAGTTTTGGTTGAAAGTTTCAACCCTTTCTCCATAGGTGTAGACGAGATTTTGCAATCTGTCATTCTGAACTTGTCCAACAAATTCCCGACATATTTTGTTTGTGAGACAAAAATGATGCTACCCGTTTGCCAAACTTCTACACCTAGACAGTAGTGTAGGAGGCCTAGGTATGTCATGTCAAAAGCTTTGCTCATATTGAATTTGATCTGTGTCATTGCACTTGCCTCACTAGCTGTAATAATGATATCATCTACATATATGACCGGAAGGATGATATCATTACCAACTCTTTTGACATACATGTTGGAATGTGAAGGACTCCCCTGGAACCCTTGTTCATCCAAATACCTGTCAATCTTGATGTACCGTGCCCTAGGTGCATGTTTCTGACCATATATAGCCTTCTTTAGTCTGCATATTAGATGCTCCTTCCCTGAAACCTGAAAATCCCGTGGTTGATACATTTATACCTCTTCCTCCAAATCTACATTGAGGAAGGCACTCTTAACATCCATCAATTGGACCTTCCAACCATTCTGTGCTGCCATGGCTAGAACAAGACAAATGATGCTCATCTTTGTTGTAGGAGCAAAGGTCTCCTCGTAATCAATGCCCTCTCGCTGAGAGAACCCTTTTGCAACCAACTGTGCTTTGTACTTGTCAAGTGTACCAGTTTCCTTGTACTTGACCTTGTACACCCATTTGCAACCAATGGGTTTCTTCCCTGATGGAAGTGGTGTGAGATCCCAAGTTTGATTTTTCATCAAAATCTCATGTTCGGTTGCCATGGCCTTTTCCCATTTAGGTCTCCCTTGTGCTTCCTTGAACATCTGTGGCTCATAGATTTCTTGAATATTGGCCATAAGAGCAAAGTTGATTGTGCTTGTTGTCTGTTTGCTCTTTCCTCTTGATGATCGTCCCTCGATCATTTTGCTTATTCGAACATCTCCAATGGTGTTGTGCCACCACTTGGGTCTCTTCTTGGGATCTTCCTCATCCTTGTCAGTATTGCCACCATGACTTGGGCCACATGTATCTAGATCAAAAATTACTGGTCTAGGAGACTCCTCATGCTCAGAATCTTCCCCCCCTTCAGGTGGAGCTACCTGAAGCTTGACACCTGAATTCTCAACTACTTTTGGCTTCTCTATATTTCAGAAGCCGAGAGAAGTTTGGAAAGGTCCAACCTCCTCATCAACAACAACATCTCTGCTGAAGCTCACCTTATCAGTGTTAGTATCAGCCAACTTGCAAGCCTTATGAGTGTCACTATACCCTGTAATCATTAGCTTCTTGCTCTTTGGATCTAACTTGGTTCTCTTCTTAGCTAGAATCCAAGTGGAGGCAGTTGAACCAAAGACTTTAAGATGACTTACTTTGGGCTTTCTTCCAGACCATGCTTCCTCTGGGGTCTTCTGCTTCATCGCCATTGTGGGAGATCTATTCAGTAGGTATACCGCCGTGAACACTGCCTCAACCCAAAACATATTTGGAACAAACCTGTTCTGCAACATACACCTGGCCATATCTGTGATAGTACGGTTTCGCCTCTCAACCACTCCATTTTGCTGTGGAGTGTAGGGTGTAATATACTATCTTTGGATCCCATGTTTAGTACAAAAGTTATTCAAGTCTTTTGAGCATAATTCCCCACCATTATTAGATCTAAGAGAGGCAATATGACAACTTGACTCTTTCTCTACTAATGCTTTGAAATTTTGAAATTCATTAAACACGTTAGATTTTAATTTCAGAAAATACACCCACATTTTCCTACTGAAATCATCAACAAACAGAAGGAAGTGCCTGGCACTGGTTATTGATGTCGTGTTCATTGTTCCACATATGTCTGCCTGAACCAACTAAAGGACTCTCTCGCTCTCCAAGCTTGTCCTTCATCAAATGGCGTTCTATGTTGCTTCCCTCCCTAGCAAGCTCTGCAAACTACGTGGATCTGTTGCGGAATGTCCAGAAGTCCATCTACCAGTTTCTCTTGTTCCAACTGAGAGAGGTAGGTCAAGTTGAGGTGCCCATACCTCTGATGCTATAAGGTACTGATGTTAGATGCACTCTTAGCTGCTAGTGCATGCTCTTTGACCTGTCCAATATCCACTAGTCTGAACAACCTGTGGTTCTCCACACCAAGAGGAACAATCTTCTTGGTCTCCCTGTCAACTATGTAGCATTTGTGATTGCTAAAGTTGACATCTAGATGGGGGTCATGCCCTATAATATGACGAACTGAAAGCAGATTAAGCTCCATACCTGCCACATAGTAGACATTGAGGAACATGCGTATTTTCCCTCCAAAGGAAATCTGCACATTTCCTGTGCCAACTATAGTATACTCCTCCCCACCATCGAAGATCACAAAATCCTTGGATGAACAAGGTGAATACTCTGTGAACCAATCCTGCATGTTGGTGAAGTGTCTTGATGCCCCTAAATCGATGAACCAAGCAGATGACCTGGACTGATATCCTTGTGTCATGGCCATGAATGCATAGAAGGCTGACTCCTCTTCTGTGTGCTCTGTGAGATGAACCTTCTCCTGAGGCCCTCCTTGGTTGGATTTTTGATCTGCCAACCTTTTTCTGCAGTGCTTCTTCATATGTCCTACCTTGCCACAGTAGTGATAAGTGATGGTCTTCGGGCTCTTGGATGCATCCTCACTATTTCCCTGATTGTTCTTCTTTGTCCATTTGCTTTTTCCCTTGACAATGGCTGCAAAGGCCTGTTCTGAACCCTTGATCTCATTGCTACTACCAAACTGTTTCTTCCATCTGTCTTGTTGTAAGAGCTTATTGCACAACTCTCCAAACTTCAAGTCAACATCTGTAGCTATGATGTTCAGGGTTTCTATGAAGTGCTCATAAGCACGTGGTAAGCTTTTTAGTGTGATTACCACCATGTCCTCTTCTTCCATCTTCTGGCCAATGGCCCACAACTGTTCTCGGATGTCCTTGATCTTGAGTAAGTGCCCCTGTAATGATGCACCCTCACTCATCGTGATTGAAAATAGCTTGTTCTTCAAGAAGAAGGCTCGACCCTTGTCTGAAGTCTCATGCAGATCTTTCAAATGCTTCCAAATCGTGGCGGAAGTCTTCCCAGTTTGAACCTCAGGAAGCATCTCATTTGTCACTGACAATGTGAGCAACATCACTGCTTCTTTGTCTTGTCCATCAAAATTGTCCTAGTCTTTACCTGCAACATCAGGTCGGGTTGTGTTGCTGAGAACGATATTTGACTTACACCTGTACTAAAAGATGGCCAACATACGTTGCTTCCACGTATTGTAGTTCTTCCCGGAGAACTTCTGGTTTCCTTCTAGCATGATGTTGGACAACGAAGCCATAGATACAAGTCAAGAGTGTAGAAAAATAGACTGAATTAGAGAAACAAATGCAAACTACTTGCTCTTCCCTCCCTGAAACTGCAATACGGGAGTAAAAACACCTGGTTTCAATGAAACCCTTTTGGCTCTTCAATGTGCTACGATTGCGATCCCTCGATCCGTCTCTGCCAGCAGTAGTCCCTAGGTCTTCACGCTCACACAAACTTTATGGCACCCAGACTACAGAAGTCGCAAGAGTGGAAACCTTGTCTTTCAAAGGCCTGAGACTCTTGATATGACTTCGAAAATATTGAAGTCACAAGAGTGGAAACCTTGTCTTTCAAAGGCCCGCGACTCTTGATACGACTTCTAGAACATTGGGCTCTGATACCATATTACAGAAATCGAGCACATAAAGAAAATCAAGATAACTCGAAAGAGTTCTCCGTTATTCTATATAAAATGAGAAAGCGAAAGCTTTCTTAAATAGGGTTACAATCAAGTCGAGTCAATCCACTTTATGAATGTGGTATAAATCGATAAAGTGAAATAAGACATAAATGCATAAACTAACCTAAAGTCGAATTGACTTTATTAGTGCCTAAGTCTAATATCTAGTTGACCAATATAAACTAACATTTGTTTTAACACTGTCCGTAATGCCATGTTTGATGATTCCAGATGTTCTAGTCTCATAATGAGACCCTGAATCATGTTGTCGCCCCCTTCTCTAGGATCTTGTGTGTTTGGGTTTGCAATCCCTGTAGAGACCTAGATATTGGTGTTTCCCCCAACAAAGGAGTCTCTTGCTTCCTTTGAGATGACTGCAGAAACTACATCCAAAATCAGAGGGGAGGGATGAATGAATTGAATTGGGGTCATTACAAGAGGCTGGTCGAGCGAATCAGCTTGAGTCATTTGGTGTTGATGGCATGTTCCCCGAATTGACTGGTCGCGGATCTGTATTGAACCCCAACCCTCCTTCAACCTACCCCTCGACTTGCTTGATGGATTCCCCACATACTGACCTTGAAATATTTGCTCGAATTCTCAACTTGCTCGATAGAACCCTATTAGCTCTCGTAATTATCTAGAAAAATTTTGTTCAGACGCAATTATCTGGTAACGTGCGTAGAGTTTCAAGAGATGCAGAACCTTGTCGTGAGCAGAGGGGCTTGGGGGTGCCTCGCGTGGAGAAGGGATGAGGGATTGCTTTCAGTCGGGGGTGCGCAGATTGAAGAGAGCTAGGGAAAAGCCCAAAGAAATGCAAGTAGAGCTCGAGGGTTGCATATGGGGGAACACATACTGCACAGAGAAGAGATGAGCGACTGTTGGATGCGCAGAGAAGGGATGTGGGAAGAGGGGCAAGTCTTCCCAAGCTTGAGTCGAGGTTTGTAGAGAGAAATGTGAGCAGAGAGGCTCGATGGTGTCGCTCGCAGAGAAAGGACGGGGGACGGCTCGGGGGTTTTGCGTAGAGTGCAAGAAGATGATGACATTTCAAGACATTACTACGAAGTTAGATTCAATAGCACCTTTATCAATAGACCTGAAAGACATCTCAAAGGTGATTCTTCAAGAAAATCGATGGTCAGTATCAAAGATACAAAAAGAATATGACAAAGTTATTACAGATAAAAATGAAGAAATTTCTCGCTTAAAAGATCACAACAAAAAGCTACTTACTTAGATCAAGAAATCAAAGGATACAAAACAATGCATTTAGAAGTTGGAACAAGAGAATCAAGATCTCAGAAATAAATTATTAGAAAAAGAGGAAGAATGTTCACGTTTAACGAGCCCTAACCAAAGATTGTTAGAACAAACCAAAGGACTTGTTATCGCTCAGTTTATAGTTCAGGTTAAGTAGCTGAAAGGTAAGGGTCAAACTGGCGTAACAGGAGCTTCCCCACCCACTGTCACCTCGATGGGGGGGCTCTTTCTATTTAGGGTGGCTAAACCCAAGGGAGACGTCCCTAGTAATCTGGGGTTCTGAAAGGCAAAGGCTTAAAGGATCAAGGTGAGTTTTTCCTTCGCAGATTACCGCCAAGAAGATAGTCAAAAATGAAGAAATACCACAGAAGAAGCACTTGTTTGCGAGACAAGGCAACAATAAAACTAATACATGCAAATAGTGGTTAATACTTCATTTGTCAATGACTATCAATATTTAATATACATGAGCATAAATAACAGTAATTATTGACGAAGTCAATGATTGCAATTTTAATTACATGAGCATAAATAATGTAATTATCGGACGGTCAATGATTGCACAATGACTATGCATTTTATAATATTACTCCTCAATAAACACCTGAAATGATATAGCATTCAATGTAGATAATCAACCTTGAATTAATTCAATGCATTAAATAACACCAATTGCTTCGATAATCATCGCTATGGCCACCATACTAGTGAGGCGACGCCACTTTGTTCTAGGGTTAGTTTTTTATAGACAAAGAGATCAACGCTTTGCAAATAGGCCAAATGAAATTTATCAACATCAATGTCTATCATTAGATAACTAAGCCACAATGTTTCTTCAACAACCAAAGGCTCAAATAAGGCATGACGCCATCATTAATCTAGGGTTAGTAGATCAAAGTAGGGTTAGTTAGGTTTCAAATCAAGAGAGTTTGAAGAAGTTGTTTTGGCAATCCACAAGCTCAACGTTGGAGAAATAGACTAGGTGCCTTAGGTATTATGGAGTCGGCAAGGGCAAGATCTCTCGAGTATCTAAATCTAAGGATGGGAGAGTCAGGCTCTATGGTGTTGCAAATGGCAGGGCCCTAGAATCAAAACCCTAAGGGAGGGAGGCTCATTCAAGCTGCTTAAGCAAGGCCTTATGCCCTCCCTCTTCCTCAAATATCCTTGGCAAAACGGGTTGGCTTTTAAAAAACACAAATCTAAAGTGGGTGAAAAGTGTTGCAAGAGCAAGGCCGCTTCAACTCCTAAAAGTCAAAACCCTAGGTGGGAGTCAACTAGGCTTGTGGACGCTCTTTCTTCAAGAACTTATGTTAAAAACTAACTCAAAAAGGATGACTAGTGTAGCAATGTATTAGGCTAAATCCTCCTTAATCAATGGCTAAAACAAGTTTCTTTAATCAAGTGGGGACATATAGCAAGGACCTACTTCTATGTGTTGTTACCTAGGGTTTCAAGATTGGGCAATATAATAGCAATGTAATCACAAATGCAAGAGATTTAACCTACAACCATTCATTCAAGAAGTTTTGCATGAGAAATACACCCATAAATCATGAAGAGTGCTTATCAAAACCCTAGTTGTAAACCTTCCAATGATAGAAACACCATAAAATGCCAAGCAAGAATGATCCTCCACAAGAGTTACGCCTCACTTCCAAAAGCCAAAAATACCAAGACAAAGACTAAAATGATCTCTCACAAGAGAGAGTAAGTTTATGTTATGATTAAAATGAGAGGCAACGCCCTCTATTTATACCATCCAAATGACCTTTAATTTAAAAATAGGTCATTAAACAACCGGTTGCTAAGCCGACTTTTACTTTATTAATCGCTTTTACATTATTCTGCTAAAATATGTCATAATAGGAGCTAAAAGGGGGACGTCAAGACCCTCTGAGGGAGACGTTGGTCTTTTTGGCTCGCGATCCGTGAAGCAAAACGGCCCCTTCTAGGGCTCCTCCAAGTCGCCACACGCGCTAAATGACTTCAAAGACACACCGTCACACGCTTCCGCATAACGTCTAACCGCTTCGTGTGATGTCTTGTCCATCAAAAGCAAACGCCTTATCTGCAGTGGGTGATCCCCTTAGGCTCTGCCCGGCCACGTTGTCCTCGGGTGGGAACGTCCTTCTGTCTTTTTTGTGCAAAGGCTCATCATAACGCTATCATGTCTCTTCCATCCCAACAACCACCCGATGGGCTCTTCAACCCCATAGAGATCCGAGCTAATCATATCCCCAAATGTACCGGTCCACTGGTACATATCCATCGGGTATGGTCATGTAATATCAAAACTACTTCCATGGGCCTTACCGCACCGGATCATAGTAAATGTCAATCATATTTCATCATTAAATTTATCAAATACATGCATAAAACCCCTAACATATCCCTCTAAGAGCTCAAAGACATTACACACATATCTACTATACAAAGTTGAAGAAACAAACAACAACCTATTGGGCTAATATCCACAAGAAAAGGAAAGTTCTACGAGGGATCATTCAAGCCATGTTTATGAAGTGATATGGTTGGACGTCCAAATACGCATATCTGTGTTGGTCCGGTGTAAGTGCCTTCTTTGTAGAGGTGGTTAAAATCTGGCCATGGATGCACTTTTTCCAAGCCCCCTATTGCCTCCTTTATTTATTTATTGCTTCTTTCTTTCTTTACCAAGGTTCCACCAGAGGATTAATCAGCCTTGGCGCAGACCAGAAATGATAGTGTTACCTTAATCGGTATTTTCGCTGGTGAAATGATAAGGTCGGCTCGATGAGACCCCTTCCCTGGCTATAACTAAAGGTCATTGCCCTCAAGGCAGGACCAGATGATGGCAATGTCATACCGCTAAATACCTATGAACATAATGGGCCTACCAGATGAGACCTCCAACCTTTGGTTAGGTCTTGTTTCATTATTTTCCTTAGGGTCCCTTTGTTTCTAATCGAGAGGCCTTTATTGCTCCTCTCTCGGGGATCCCCGGTGAAGCATCTCTAGGTTTTATTTCTATGGCTTTTATCTTTACCAACCGCTTACCCCCTGGCCTTTAGCCCTTCCCCATTGTGACAAAGTGTAACCCTAAAGGTCATCCTAATGGCCTGGACTAGGGGAATGGGATGGATAAGTGGGAGATAAGATGCAAAATGATAGAATGGTGGGGAGCGTATCGATGGCTCTTCAAATCCTCCCCGGTGGCTAACCAAAACCCATGAATACAAGCTTGTTTAGGTCACCCCATTAATCCCCCAAAAAAATGGTCATAATAGCAAGATCCAAGTGCTTATTAGAAATGTAAGGGAACCCATGCATATATAAGAAGGTTATAAATCATCAAAACATGACACATGGCTCATGATACCTGGACCACTACCTCATGGAGCAAGAGTCTCCTCCGATGCAAGTCCAAGCCGATGGTGATGGAAGCCGCTACTACTGACAGGACAAGTCTGGTGAAGAAGAAGAACGATGGGCCCTCCAGGGCCATGCTCAGGTCAATCCTGCTCTCGGTACTCCATGTCTAGGACCTGTGGGCCTCGAGACATGATCTCCTAGTTATCCCTAGATATCGGGGATAACAGGACTAAAAGAGGAAGTAGAGAATCAAGACACGAAAAAAGTTAAACAATCAGAAAATGAAGAGCTTGCATGCTTAAACAATCATAATCAAAACCTACTCATGCAAATCAAGAAGCTTAAACATGATAAGAAATCTTTGGAAAGCAAAGTAGAACAACTTATCAAAGAAGCATCGAAGTCTTTAGAAGAACAAATCCAAGTTGTGAAAAAAGAAACAAATGCAGATCCAATCCACATCACAACTAAAGAAGATGTCCATCCAGTTGAAGTAAAAATATATTTGAAATTCCAAGTGAAGATCAAACGACCAACCATGCAACATCGATGCATGAAGAAAATCATACACCGAAATTAAACCAAGAAAACGCTACAAGCATGATAAGGGAAAATCATGTCATAATAACTCCTTATCGACATCCAAATCATAAAAGAAGATATCTTAAATAGTTAGAGTATCAATATCACTTAGGCAGGGAACGACTAACTTATTGTTTGAAAAATATTGATACCAGCGGAATTAAGTCTCATGATAACCATTCATCGTGGAAGTGCACCGTTCCATAAAAGATTGAATTAGGATGGTCTGACCCTTTCATAATTCAACAGTTCTTCTCAACTCTTCATCATTCATATCGTTTGGTATTGTCAATCCCGACAACACCAAGAATCATGCGAAGAGATTGCGAGCCAGAAAAAAGACGTAAGCCTCTCCATAAATATGCTTTGAGGACAAAGCATTTCTTAAGGGGAAGGCAATGTAACAATCATAAATATATATAAAATATATAAATATTAACAATAATTAATAATTAATATATAATAAAGAGACACCTTCCTAATGAAAGGTCACGTCTCTTAGCGAAAGGGCACCCCTACGTGGGTATATATACAACCCTCATTCTCATTGTAATTTCAACATATCTTATTCATACTATTCATTCTTATATACATTTATTTTAATATATTACTTGTCCATATGGATTTCGTTATTCAATTCCAAACATTTTGGGTGTGTTGTCTGAAC
This sequence comes from Picea sitchensis, assembly GCA_010110895.2. Lineage (NCBI taxonomy): Eukaryota > Viridiplantae > Streptophyta > Pinopsida > Pinales > Pinaceae > Picea > Picea sitchensis. The sequence continues at coordinate 245,357 of SNQJ01S0018522.1, forward strand.
CGAACTAGTTCACCACAGAGAGCGAAGAAACTAGTTTTTGTTTGGTAGTGGGATTAGTCTTACTAGGTGAGATCTAGAAATAATGTTAACGTGTTTGAAGTTAGCGTTAAATTAACTTACTACTTCTTTTTTGTTTTTTATTTTCCACAACATTCTGATGGACTTGCTAGGATTTTTTCCCAACAAGATTCTCATGGGCTTACTAGGTTTTTTTATCCCTACAAGATTCTCAAAGGTTTACTTGGTTTTTTCCCAACAAGTACAAAGGAACTTGGGCTTGGTTGGAGTGTTAAAACCTAGGAATCTGCATCAATTTCCTTAATATTACGCTGGAGTTCATTTATTACATCAATGAATGGGGCAATCAACATATGGGTATTCACTTACATGTATACATAGGTACTGGCTAAATTGTGAAATAGCATAACCATGATTTAACTCTGAACCTTAATTCACATTATTTGGGAAACAATAATCACAGTAAATGAAGGCTAGGAAGTTCTCCTCTTGTGGACATCTTGACAGGGTTGATGACCCCCATTTGGGGAAGTATGATGGTATAGAGTGGTTTGGCTAAACAGGTACATCAGCTAGGAGGGTGTCCAAAGATGCACTTGGTAACAAATTAAAATAGATACCCCCACTTCTTATTACGTAATCATTTCCATAATTGTGCATAAAATTGAGCTTTTGTTCTGCATTATTTGAGGCTTCTTTACCATAACATTGAGAAGATGGATAATGCTTAAGAAGGTAGGTGTTGTTCATTTACCGTGAATAATATAACATATATGATATTTTGAGATCTTCAACACTCTGGCCCTATCAGTGCACCAAGGTCATTCACAAATTGGTGGTCAATAAAGAGGGCACTTGCATTAAGTTTCTTATTAGGGTGCAATGGAAGGGAAAGGTCCTATATATGAGGTCAAGATTGGAGCAACCGCCTTCAAACTGAAGAAATTTTGTATTTCCAAGCCACAAATTGAGTTTTTCTATGGCATGTGGCATATGGAGTTCCTCTCATATTTTTTGTTGTATTAACATCACATGATTCAAAAGAAATAGAAGTATGTTGGAAAATTCAAACATCACTGACTTTTTACCCAAGGAAAACCTTGCGGTGAAACCCTCGGGCACTTCCCTGCATTTTGCTGATGGTACCCAATGTAAACCTGTTGGTGTTGATTACGGCCCCTGACCTAGTAGGGACATCAAGTGAGGCACACAATAGAGGCACCCAGCCCTGGGATTGTCCCCAAGGTCACCTGCATGAAGCTTTTTATCGCACAAGTTAAGGTTGGGCAAAGCCCGACTCAACCACCCAATGGCGACAACTAGGAGGTCACCTACCCATTGTCACCTTCGGCAGGTGTCCCCGTCACTTTAGAGGTGAGGTAGTCACCTCAAGGGGGAAATCCCAGTGACTCTAGAGGGAATGAGATGGAAAAGGATGAAGATAGAAAGGATGTCCATAAAGGTCAATTCTAAGTGGTATGAAGGTCTTGGAAAAGAGTCTTGGGAAGGTCCAAGGGTTGCCAAGTATGTTGAGTAACTTGCAAATGGTGAAGTCCCTGCCCGAGAAACAAGAAAAACAAGCATATATCGCAATACAACCAATTGGACAAGCAAGTTAAGCTTGCTGTGGCTAATAGCAGCTGTTAGTAACAATGTATATCATCAATAACATGGCATCATAAGCTGCAAGATGAATGCTAGAAATCAAGTGAAAGATACAAGAGAAAGACTAGTTAAATACTAGCAAAACTCAAGATAAAAGATCAAGATGCTAGCATGAAAAGACAAGGCTGTTGTGAACACTTTCTGCGGCAAATTATATCAGCCTTATGGCTTTAACAATCAATGTATTACAACAAGAAAATCAGCCACTAAAACTCCTCCAAACTTTGCCAAAAAGTGCGCTAGAGCAAGTAAGACAAGTGTGCAAACTTTGAGCAATTTCTAGTGGTTGATTAGACAGTTATTCAAGCAATTGGATTAGGGTTTCTGCAGCCCTAATGGCTGAAGATGCAAATTTGTAACAGCAGCAAGAACTATCCCTTTGATGGGGATGCTCTAGTGGCTGTGAGGTGCTTAAGGCACAAGGAACACAATCCAAGTTGCAAAAAGTAAATATGACAAGAAATTATGTTTCCCAATGCAATATTTTGTTTCTCCAATGGAAGATTCGTGCCTTTAGTTATGGGTTAATGGGGTCAAAAAGAAAGAGCTAGGATTTCTAAACCCTTGGGGGTATAAATCCTCTTACTTCCCAAGGTAAGTAACCTAGCTAGGGTTTGAAATTGAGGGGTGTAAATCCTCTTACTTCCTCAATTAAACCCTTGCAAAATAACTTTAAAAGGTTGATAAAATGGTGGAAACTAGGATAGGGGTGTATATCCTTATACTCCCTATCTAGCCTTGGCCAAAACAACATTAACTTGAATTACAAATGATAATAACAAAGTAGAAACCATACCATTCAAGAAAAACCCTTTAACATGCCAAAGTAAACATCCACAATAACAAAAGAATGACCTCCAAGAGATAGCGCACCATCATCATCATCATCAACCATAACCAAAAAACATTACTCCATAGCACAAAAGGCAAAATACTCCAAGTGTAGCGAAAATTTCAGTCCAAGTACTTCTCACAAGAGGGAGAGTTATGTTAAAATGAGATCTTATGATCTCTTATTTATACAAAATGTCACTAAGAACTATCCCTTTGATAGGGATGCCCTAGTGGCTGTGAGGTGCTTAAGGCACAAGGAACACAATCCAAGTTGCAAAAGGTAAATATGACAAGAAATTACGTTTCCCAATGCAATATTTTGTTTCTCCAATGCAAGATTCGTGCCTTTAGTTATGGGTTAATGGGGTCAAAAAGAAAGAGATAGGATTTCTAAACCCTTGGGGGTGTAAATCCTCTTACTTCCTCAACTAAACCCTTGCAAAATAACTTTAAAAGGTTGATAAAATGGTGGAAACTAGGATAGGGGTGTATATCCTTATACTCCTTATCTAGCCTTGGCCAAAACAACCTTAACTTGAATTACAAATGATAATAACAAAGTAGAAACCATACCATTCAAGAAAAACCCTTTAACACGCCAAAGTAAACATCCACAATAACAAAAGAATGACCTCCAAGAGATAGCGCACCATCATCATCATCATCAACCATAACTAAAAAGCATTACTCCATAGCACAAAAGGCAAAATACTCCAAGTGTAGCGAAAATTTCAGTCCAAGTACGTCTCACAAGAGGGAGAGTTATGTTAAAATGAGATCTTATGATCTCTTATTTATACAAAATGTCACTAAGATAGTTTGTCCACATAATTAAGGGTAAACCACAAGACTAGGGGTCAAAAACCCTAATCTTGCCCCTTTTACAAAGTAATATTAAACAATTCACTTTAATTTCTGTTGAATTTAAAGCAGCTGCAAGAGCCATTCTCCGGGAGGATGGCAAAGACCCTAGCCGATATCTAGGGCCCCCAGTGCACTTCTGGGTTCTTGGTCTAGGACCAAACAGTCAGTGCCATGACAAAAGACCCTTGTTAGGGCCCCCAGTAGATAACTGGGGTTCTTGGTCTGGGACCAAGCAGTAAAGACCCTTGAGAGGGCCCCCAGTATATGACTGGGGTTCTTGGTCTGGGACCAAGCAGTTAAAGTCCCTAGATAGGTCTAGGGCCCGTGGACATGTTCCAGGGTACCCATGCCTGGGGCATGGGTTGATCCTTGGTCTTATACCTTGGTGGATAAGACCCCAGAAATGTTCTGGGGCAACCCGATCCTTGATCAGGTGTTTGTTGGTGCATGACCCTCTTTGAAGGCGGGCATGACCACATGAGGGATGTATCCCATATTCAGTGATGATAAAGTTAAAAAGGTCACCTTGAGAATTATATGGACATGTGTAAACCTCTCCTAAACCCTCCACCCTTGGCTTGTGGGCTTGAGTTTGTTTGGGGTTTGTGTTTTGTATTTTTTAGGGGTTAATACAAGAAATAATTAATTAATAGAAATTGAAAATATATTTAATTAATATTTATATTAATTAAATAAATTATTTTTATTATTATTTCTTTTATTTAGCCCTCACCCAAAAGTATAAATATAGACCCCTCCCTCTTCATTCTTACACATTATTTCTATCTCTCCTAAATGTGGCGGATTGCTCTCCTTGCAACAGTGCAGCCTCCTTGCAACAGTTTCGGCCTCCTTGCATCAGATTAATGGCTCCTTTAGTGGCAGTTTTTCAGTCCTTTCTTTTGTGGCTGAGTTTATTCTAGGTACTTGCTGATTGTTTGTTTGCTGCTATGAGTATGATGAGTGTCTTCTGCTGAGAATTTTGGTGTAGCTGGTCTCCACCAACCAACCATCATTTCATTAACCAGAAAGCCTTCTTCATCAGCCTGCTGTCCCCTATCTGAGTTTCCTGTGAGGGCCGCGGCACCCTAAGTAAGGTGGTTGGGCCATCCTTAAGGCATCTGTTTCTTCTCCTGGTTGCTCTTCCTATGCATGAGGGGTTGTGGGGTGGTTTTCAGTGTACTTGTGCGAAATTCTGGTGGGGTTTTTAAACAGTCCTATAATCCTCTTGGCAAGAGATCTCACCCATGAGGTAGATCCATGAACTTGGACTTTTTCTGAGCATATTCTTTGTGGCACTTCATCTCTTGTGTGGCATGAACTCCTTCAGTGATCAGAGGTAAGACATCAAGGTAAGCTACTTGATTCAGATCCATTTTCTGTATGTTGTTTTAAAATCTGAGTTTTTATCATTGTTAGATCTGCATATACTTGTTTAGATCTGTTAGCAAATGCTTAGATCTGTTTTCTTAGATCTGTTATCTACTTGTTTAGATCAGTTAGCAAATGCTTAGATCTGCTTATCTTAGATCTGTTATCTTTAGATCTGTTAGCAAATGTTTAGATCTGCTTATCTAGATCTGCTATCTAATGGTAAAGTTATTGCTTTGATCTGTGATCTATCTTGCCTCTAAGAAAGAGTTTATGTCTGAATCCATTCACTGACTGTGAACGGAATAAAATCTTAGATCTGATCTTTGTTTACACTCAGGAATAGGTGTATGGTGTAAACCTATTTCTGGTTGAATCTAATTGCTGTCAGTTCAGATCTGTGTTTAGTGCACACTCATAAATTGTTTACAAATTCAAATCTAATTGTTGTTTCTCTGATCTGATTTCCTAAGCAGTATTGTATTGGTTTACTATTCCAAGGTTTGATTTTTCTGTCTAACAGATTTAAAAGATAGCAATTTTCTACTTTGTTTCCCTAATTCTAGCAATTTCACTTTTGCACAAACAAAAGCCCTAGTTATAAGGACGTCACCCCTTTAGGGAACATTTTGGCACTAGGAGAAGGTCGTTAGTGATGGAGGAGTGTAGAAAGGCTTCCCAAAGCCACATGTCAAGCATCCAAACAAATTCCTTCATGATCAAGGCTCAAGCCCCTCAAAGCGTTCTTGTGCCAATGCATGTCAACCTCACCACCAAACCCTAACCCCCCTAGGTGACGTCATGCCTCTAAAGGTGATGTTTTGCCTCTCCTAGGCAAAACGTTTGGCATTAGGGGGCTAGGTTATGTCGTCCGAGTCATCTTCTAGGCCTTCAAAGTTTGATCTCTCTCATCCGGCATGCGAGCCCTTGGCATCCACCTATGGGCTTCAAGCCCCATGGAAGCCCAAGCTAGGCTTGTTCTTCCAAAACTCTCCACCAACTAGGTCCTGCAAAGACAAATAAGCACGCCCTCCAAGGATCTCAAGTCATAACATCATGATAAGTGAATCCAATCAATAAATGAGCCACCTAAGCATATGCATCAAAGATCACTATGTCAAACAATTAAGTGCTCAAAGACATTATGCGACTTGTCAAGCTTGAATATGGGAGGGTTGACGAGGTGTCCAATTGGGTAAATCTTTCACTAGGTCAAGGAGAGTTTCCAAGAGATCCCTCCCTAAGCCATGTAAAGTGGGTGAAGTGTTTAGGGTCAAGACTCAATGGACATAGGGCTCATGGCATACAAGAGGTTGTAGTGTCTCATTCATGGGTACCTTTGTAGAGGGTGTGTGGTACCTTCGTTTGCAATGCACTTTTTCCAAGTCCATTATTTTGTTATTCTTTGTTTCTTTCATAATTTTAAGGAAAAGTTGAAGGCCAATGCCCTGGCGTGGTGTCCAGATAATGACAGTGTCACCCACAAATATCTAGTGGAAATGAGAAGGCTGGCTTGTGATGAGTGTTGATGATTACAGTTGTGTGAGACATTCTCCAGGACACAAACCTAAGAAAGAGCCCCTGAGATGGGTGTGGTTCCTATCTCAGACAGAACTGGAACGCAGTGATGGCCTCCTACTTACAGAGAGTTGAGAAGAACTCCAGATGATTCTCCTGTGTAACGCAGTGAGAAAGGAGATCTGCTGAGTTGGACGTGCCTGTGGCTGAGCACAAGGTGAACGTGTGAAATCCCAAAGTGCTGGGTGCATCGTCTCGAGACAGAGATGAATATGATGTATTAGCCTCCTCTGAGCAGAGAGTTGATGATGAACTCCAGATGACTCTCCTGTGTAACGCAGTGGGAAAGAAGATTTGTTGAGTGGACGTGCCTGTGGACAAGCACAGGTGAACGTGATCCTAGTGGCTGAGCACTAGTGAGAGTGGTTCTTCTGTGTAATGCAGTGAGCCAGAGATATGGACATCCCTATAGATGTGCCCCTAGTGGCTGAGCACTAGTGAGTGTATGAGATCCCTTGCTATATTGTTCAAGAGTCAGAGTTACCTGTAACCTTATTTGTAATGTAAAGGGTACAGGTCGGCCCCACCTTAATATAAAAGATAATAATTAATATGGTAATTATTAATTATATTTTGAGTTATTGAGGTCGGCCTTATTGTGCCAAAAGACACATCATTTGATGTGACAAGTCTTATATAAATAAAGGTGAATCCCCATTGAGGAAACACACTTATAATTGTGTCATCTCATGATTTCAGAAGTTGTGGTCTGAAATTATGAGAATTACAACACCCTCTTGTGTGCTAGGTTTGGTGATGGTGTGGGAGGTCTTTCTCTTGAGGAATATAGCAAAGGATTGGCTGGGTTTTCTTCCCTTGTTGAGAAGGGTTTCCCAAGATACTTCTTGTGTTCTTGTGCATGGTTATTCTTCTTGTGATCTTGGTTTGCTGAAGTAGTTATGGTTCAAGTAATAGTTAAACAAAAAATTTAAAGAGGATACATGAGCCATAGCTCCATTGAAAATCCAACATGGTATCAGAGTAGGCTTAAAGAAGACCATTGCACATTAAAGAATTGAAGGAAACGTATGCCAAAACACTGCTGTAAGTATGAAGAGGAAGAAGGCCGGATCTCCTTTCTGTGGTGTATGGAAAAGAGACCAGAGACTAGGAATAAGGCTGCTGCAGTTATAAGGCTGAACATTTACGTGACACATCACTGTGATACGGAAGGCAACATCTATGTGGCAACATTTATGTTGCCGTAGCTTATGGCAACATAACTGTGTTATTTTTTTGTGGCAAGAAATAAAGCTGCCGCAGCCTAGAGAGAAACGACCAAGACCCTACAACAAACCGCAACCCAAAATTCTGTGGTGTATAAAGAAAAGGCCGGAGCCTAGGAGAAACCCCACAATCAGCCGAGGTGTATGGAGAGGAGGCCATAACCTAGGAGGGGGGTCGACTGTCCATTTAAAGTGGCCGCATGCCTCTAAATATTGCCGCAACAATACCCTAACAACAACAGTACTTAAAGACACAACTTTATGGAGTGGCAGGCCGCGAAATGTTCCGGAGCTATGTCTGGACAAAAATCGTTTTCATGTTAGATCTTAAATTGTCATGTGTTGGTTCGTCCAACCATGTCCCCTTTTATCCGTGGATTTATCATTGTCGTGTAAGACGTAACCCCAACTTTGATCGCAATGAAAAACGGTCCAGACCCTGTCCAACGATGACGTGTTAGTTAGCTGAGTGTTAGCAATTAGATTTGCATTAACGTAGTTCGAGAGGGGGCGTAAGTTCGGAAAAAGCCATGGGATTATATCAAACGCTTAGGTCTGTTGCGACGTAGTTTAATTCAACGATCAACGGTCGAGAGTTCGAATATGGCTAGCTAGATGCCATGATGGACACCAAAGATGACATTGTTGAGGAGATCTCATTCCAGGCCTTCGAGGATGACTGTTGTCTTCTTGGTAGTCTCCTTAACGATGTTCTTCAACGTGAAGTTGGCCAACAATTTACGGAGAAAGTCGAGAGAGAACGAATTCTCGCGCAGAGTGCATGCAACATGAGAATTGTGGGCATCGAGGATGCAACAAAAGTGCTTGAGAAGAAGCTTGCGTTAGAATTGTCAAGCATGACATTGGAAGAGGCAACGTCTTTAGCCAGGGCTTTCAACCATTATCTCAACCTGATGGGCATAGCAGAGACTCATCATCGGGTACGTCGAATAAAAAAAAAATACTGTTCAGTTGTCAAAGTCATGTGATGACATATTCAACAAGATGATCCAAAGTGGAACATCTCTTGAAGATTTGTATAGTGCTGTTTATGACCAGGAGGTTGAAATTGTTTTGACTGCACATCCAACACAAATAAACAGACGGACATTGCAATACAAGCACCTGCAAATTGCACATCTGTTGGAATATAATGATTGAGCAGACTTGGGCCATGAAGAGAGGGAAATGTTGATTGAAGATTTGAGGAGAGAGGTTACTTCCTTATGGTAGACAAATGAATTGAGACGTCATAAGCCCACACCTGTCGATGAAGCTCGGGTTGGCTTGCATATTGTGGAACAGTCCCTTTGGAAAGCTGTGCCTCACTATCTACGTAGAGTTAGTGCTGCCTTAAAAAAAAAATACATACTGATGTAGTGATGAATTAGCAAATGAAATCCTAGAAGCAGACTTCATCAAAGACTTGTGTGGTATAGATGGCTACAAGGAAGATGCTTATCCTTCGGACTTCAGAAGGAGTCACTTGACTCAGAAGGAGTCAAACCAATTGAGGAAGAGAGGCATTATCTTCTTCCTCTTCAACAGTCCAGAGGGAGATAACCATTGATACAGTTGTTCCAATTGATATTCCCAGGAACCTTACAGTAAGCCATAAAAGGCCTGTCTGGGCTTGACAAACTCTGCAAGAGGCAGAAAGACATGCAGCTGATGGAAGTGTCGAGAAATACAAAACAAGACTTGTAGTCAGAGGATTCTCACAAGCAGAGGGAGTGAACTATGATGAGACATATTGATCCAATAACCTGATGTACACCCATTTGTACTACCATCCATGAGTTGGAAACTACATCAGATAGATGAATTCTTGATGAAGTTTGGGTTTCAGCAAGAGTGTTGCTGATCCAAACCTATACTATTACATTGTTGGTGATGAGAACCTGATTTTGATGACTTGTTCAAGAAGCCGTGTTGTTACAAGCAAGCATCAACTTCTGATTTCGAGATAAAGGGCCTGGGTATGATGCACTACTTCTTGGGACAACAAGTATGACCAAGGACCAATGAGACTTTTCCTAAGTCAAGGAAAACATACAGTGGGGATATTAAAGAAGTTCAGTATTACAGAATGCAAATCCATGTCTACACCGATGTTGATGGATTTGACGAAAAATAAATGATGATGATTCAGATGAGATTGATCCACAACTGAGTGGATAATTGATGTATTTGGTTAACACCAGACCTGATATATGCTATGCAACAAATGTACTTAGTCAATCCATGAGTCAGCCGAGACAAACTCACTGGATAGCGGTAAAGCATGAATTGAAATATATACGAGGCACAATTGGACATGGCCTGAGATATGCCTCCAGTGAGAACTTGAGTTTGCATGGATATGCTGATACAGATTGAGCAGAGGGAACAGTGGAACGAAAGAGCACATCCGGTTGTTGTTTTATCGTGAAGTTTGCCATGATTTCCTGGTGCAACAGGAAACAAGGCTCTGTGACCGTGAGTACCACAGAAGCAGAGTATATAACATTGAGTGTGCGAAGCAGTGTGGCTTCACAAGCTTTTGACAGATGTACTTGATCATGAGATGAATTCTATGATGATAACCAGCGCCGTGTTTGAAGCCTTTTGAGAACCAGGTGTTTCATGACAGACCGAAACATGTTGAGATAAAATATCATTTTTTGAGAGACATAATGCAGAGGAAAACAACACACGTATTGTACCTTCCTACACACGAGCAGATTGCAGACATCTTCACCAAATTGGCTTGGTGAAGAATACCTCCCTAGTTGAGAGGGAGTGTTGATGACTACAGGCAAGACAAAGTTCGAAGAACTTTCGTGTGAGACTTGGCCTGATGAAGAATGCCTCCCTAGCTGAGAGGGAGTGTTGATGATTACAGCTGCGTGAGACATTCTCCAGGACACAAACCTGAGAGAGAGCCCCTGAGATGGGTGTGTGGTTCCTATCTGAGACAGAACTGGAACGTAGTGATGGCCTCCTCCTTACAGAGAGTTGAGAAGAACTCCAGATGATTCTCCTGTGTAATGCAGTGAGAAAGGAGATCTGCTGAGTTGGACGTGCCTGTGGCTGAGCACAAGGTGAATGTGTGAAATCCCAAAGTGCTGGGTGGATCGTCATGAGACAGAGATGAAGATGATGTATTAGCCTCCTCTGAGTAGAGAATTGATGATGAACTCCAGATGACTCTCCTGTGTAATGCAGTGGGAAAGAAGATCTGTTGATTGGACGTGCCTGTGGACGAGCACAGGTGAACGTGATCCTAGTGGTTGAGTACTAGTGAGAGTGGTTCTTCTGTGTAATGCAGTGAGCCAGAGATATGGACATCCCTATGGATGTGCCCCTAGTGGATGAGCACTAGTGGGTATATGAGATCCCTTGCTATATTGTTCAAGAGTCAGACTTACCTGTAACCCTATTTGTAATGTAAAGGGTACAGGTCGGCCCCACCTTAATATAAAAGATAAATAATGTAAAAGATAATTAATATAAAAGATAATAATTAATATGGTAATTATTAATTATATTTGAGTTATTGAGGTCGGCCCTATTGTGCCAAAAGACACATCATTTGATGTGACAAGTCTTATATAAATAAAGGTGAATCCCCATTGAGGAAACACACTTATCATTGTGTCATCTCATGATTTCAGAAGTTATGGTCGGAAATTATGAGAATTACAACACCCTCTTGTGTGCTAGGTTTGGTGATGGTGTGGGAGGTCTTTCTCTTGAGGAATATAGCAAAGGATTGGCTGGGTTTTCTTCCCTTGTTGAGAAGGGTTTCCTAGGATATTTCTTGTGTTCTTGTGCATGGTTATTCTTCTTGTGATCTTGGTTTGCTGAAGTAGTTATGGTTCAAGTAATAGTTAAACATAAAATTTAAAGAGGATACATGAGCCATAGCTCATTGAAAATCCAACAATGAGACCCCCTTTCTCTCAGCCATGCAACTAAGAGCCATTACTTTGGCTTGGTGACTAGATGATGGTAATGTCATACCACTACATATTCATGGACATGATAGGTCGGCTCGTAATGAGACCTCCTATCCTCCAACGAACCTTTTAAGCATTCTTAATTATATTTCTTGTGGGTCCCCCTTTTCTCAAAGATAAGCGTTTCAGTGCTTTCTTGGGTGATCCCTGGGTGAAACATTTAGAAGGTTTATACATAGGCTTTTATCTTTTACCCAACATCAATCCCTCTGGGCCTTCAGCCCCTTCTTCCCATAGAATGAAGGGCAACCCCTTCTTGGGTCAATACACCCTAAAATCCCAAGAGATAAGGAAATGGGGGGAAATAGTGATGGAAAGTGGTAAATATGGTCGGGAATGGTACGTTGACTCTTCAAGGGAGTTCCTAGTAGCAAACCCATCCCCAAGGAAGACCATTTACTAGGGCACAATGTCAACCACCAAAGGAATAATGTCCAAGCATATATCATGAAATCTAAAGCAATCTAAGATACAACATATTTAAATGCCTCAAATATTGAAATGATGCTCACCATAATACTGACTTGTACCTCATGGAGCAAGGCCCACTGCCTTTCGGAAGCCAGCTGGTGTGGTGGATGCCATCTGAAAATCTACGACCTTTGTGGTGGTGAGAAGGGTCTCCATCTGTGCAAAAGGATACTGCTAGTCATGTAGTCTCTTGGCACTCCATATCTTCAACCTGAGGGCCTCGAGTCATAATCTCCTTAGTTATCCACAAAGTGGGGATAACAAAGCTCAAGAGCTCAACCACTGAAGCTAACCCACTGGGCTAAAACATAGGTGACTTTATAAGACAGTCCAAATTCTCCTTCCCTCAGTCTTTTTGAATTGGGGATTGATCATTGAAGTAAGTGCATTCCTGGTTACAGCAGTTATACAGTGCACCAGTCAAAACCATTTTTCAGTGGCAACCTTACCTGAGCAGAATTTAAGTGATAACCTTACCTCCTTGGGCTATGCTCAAGAATTTTGTAGGGAAGGTCCTGAATGATCTTACCTGAGCTATGTGCAGGTTGGTTATCCCATCCTGGTCAGGTCTTTCTGGACCTTCCTTGAGAAGGATTGACCTTTAAGGACTGATCCTTTGAAGGGCTGATCAGATTTTACAGTGGTAATCTTTAGTTTGCATTGGACAATCATTTTTAGTGTCTCAAATTGGTGTTTCCAGAACTCAACATGCTGGAAACTCAGAGAAATGAACAATTATGCTGAACTTACATGAAATCATTTTTTGAAAATAGTTTTATATGAATGAACTCTTTGCTTTCTCATATCTCCTCACTTTCTATCAATGCAATTTAAAGTTGCATTTTATTGTAGTAAACAATATTGTTTTACATTTCGGAAATATCAGTTTTTTTTTCTTTTGCTCTAGATGTACAACTACGATCTAGCCTGCTCTGTTTCCTTACGTCTTACAAATGTAAGCAGTATAGGGTGAATGTATTCATGACTTTATTCCTCATTCTTTTTCAGGTATGGTATGGATGTGGCGCAAGGTGTAATGGAGCTGCATTCTAAAGGGATCCTGGTTCTTAATCTTAAACCTTTTAATTTCCTGCTTGATGAACATGATCTAGCAGTTATAGGAGACTTTGGTATACCAATGCTGCTATTGGGCATCCCATTGTCAAGATCTGATTTGGCACTAAGATTGGGCACACCAAGTTACATGGCACCTGAACAATGGGGGGCAGATGTTAGAGGTCCAGTTTCATATGAAACGGATTGCTGGGGATTTGGCTGTAGCATTATAGAAATGCTCACAGGAGTCAGCCCTTGGTATGGGAAATCGGCAGACGAAATTTATAATGCAGTTGTTCTTAGGCATGAAAAGCCGAAAATTCCAAATGGATTGCCTCGTGCTGTTGAAAGTGTCATAAAAGGATGCTTTGAATATGATTTCCGAAATCGCCCCTCATTTGCAGATATACACTTTGCATTTCAAAAGTAAGTGTTTCTTGTAAATCAACTTTTTATTAGTTTCTTTCCAAGTGTTTTCATTGTTATGCATTTTTTTGGACTCTAATGCTTTTCTCCCAAGTTAAGTGAAGGATCATTGGCTTTTTTTTATAATCTTCTGAACAACTCTGTTTGTTTGTGATTTGCTTGGAATATTTTTTTATCATACCATAGGTCTAGCAGCTAGCTCTTATTCTTTTTTTTGATGTATTTCTCTGGCAGAAGTCTGTATTTGGGTATGAGCTTGTCTGTACATAGTTCTATGTGTAATTCTAGCCTCTAATATTAAAGGCCATTTATAGAGGATATAAATATACACAAATACCTCTACAAGTGATCACTTTACTCTGGGAGAAAACTTAGTGACATCTATCTTGGAGTTCTGAACTCTAAGGAAGGATGATTTGAAGATTAAACCATTCCTTTCTTTAGATGGGAGTATTCTCTTCTCTCTCTAGAGCACTCTCTTCTCTCCTATAGCGGTCTGTCTTTGGGTGGAACAATTCCAAAAAAAGCATTCATGTGACTATATGAGTTTCACTAGAGGCCTTTTTTCTACATGGATGAAGAGTGGACTATATTTATTCCAGAGGATGGTTTGTCGTGGCCCATCAAGGTTCCAGGTGCCAAATTCTACTGTAGTTGAGTGCAAGTGGCCTACTTCTTTATGCCTAACTTCTACTATGGTTCCTCTATCACTTCAGCCTGCATTATGAGATATACATATGCTGATTTTTGTGTGAATAGCCTCCACTATTTCAACTGATTAATTGTGGCAATTGCGGACATGAATATCATGTGCATTTACAACTACTTTGGGCTGAGATTGTAGAAATTTCATTAATCCAAGCGATCTCAATCAAGAAATCTGCACTTTACCCAATTCAGAAATTTCACCTCACTTCAATGAGGTCACGGTTCTATCACATAGAACTTTCAGTGTTAGGGCTGAACAGATGTGTTCAGTAACCACCTGCAAATACTTCAAATCTGTCCTCCACTAGGCAAGTTCAAGTAAATAGACACCGCAAACATGCTTCAAACATAGATCATTTTGGCAGCCCTTCGGCAAGATCTATTATAAAATCAGATCTGGAAATTACAGTCACTTACAGTGTAATATAACAGCAACAAATTAGATATGAAATTATTCATTAAGCATTCTAAATCATCATAGCATTCATCCCTGCACTGTCTTAGCATATCAGCATAATAAAACGGCCATAAAACCACCCATAAACATGAGAAAGCTGGATCTGAAAATCAGATCTGCAAGTACAGAATTTAGGACAGCAGTGGTACAATTTCTTATTATCATAATAGCTTATCACAACATGATCAATGACCCATTCAAATCTTGCTTTGCGAAGTTGATCATGTTGTGATAGACAATCTTTTGCTGATATCTGTGGTAATATTGACTTCCATGAAGCAGAATATCATGGTTTGAAGCCAGATCTTGTTCCTAGCTTGGCAGAGGTGTGAGATGATCGGGACAACCTCAAAGACATTTCTTAACTATGTTGGTGTACTTAATTTCTCGAATGTCCATTACTTCAATCTTGAGATGTTTATGGATCCAATCGAAGCATGGATGGGAGGCTGTGTGCAATAATGACAACCAGCAGGGGCATGTAATGGAAGCTGGCTTATTGAAGACAGAATGATGGACCAAATTCCATCATTGCTTTTTAGAGGCAGAATCATTGAGAGACCAGCCTACTACTGGATACAGATGGATATCTCTTTGTTTTTGTTCATCATCAAACACAAGGAAAGAACTACAGCCCTTGACAAAATGATTAAATAGTTGCACTGGATATGTGATTATACCTAATCCTTGATGATTTTGGTCAAGCTAGGGTTGGATAAGTACTTATCTAAATAAGTTCACTAACAGTAGCAGTTTGTTATTTCAGAATTTCATCTTGTTTTGTAGCTATGGTTTTTGTAGTAAGTGCTAATGCATGCATTAGCACATTTTCAGTTCTGATGAAAGATTTGTGCCTAGAGAGTAATGGTGTGAAGGGTCCAGACTCCAAAGTCTGAAGTTACTCCTATGTTCATTTGCATGCAAGTAGCAATGATGAAGATAGGGGGTTTTCATACAGTGTTGCAAATATCTCTGATTTCTCCCAAATTTCCGATTTCTCTAGAGTTTTTCAGGTTGCTGATTTGTCCGATATATTCTGAGTTTTTCATGTCCAAGTTTATTCTTTCCAAAATTTTCTGATAGTTTACAATATTTTCCTGGATATTTCTGATAAGTTTCTTTTTGGACCCTCGGCGATATATTCACTGAAACGATATTTTCAACATTGTTTTCATGTCCATAGAGTGGCACTTGCTGTGATCCAGCATCATTCAAGACAACATCAACATTTGTCATGAAGATTTTGATTGTCGGAGTGGATGTTGGATTTCAGTTACGTATGGTTATCTTGGAGATTCTGAGGTTCTCTTGCATCCCACAGGGGGGTGCAGTCCCTGTTGACCACCGATTTCAACTAGGTGTCAATGTCATGTATCATGAAGATATGTACCTTGTGGTACAACAAGTTTGAAGACTTATGGCTCAGCAGGGCAATTCTGCCCCCAACACTTCTTTCTGTGTCCACGGAATGTCCGCTCCCATGCGTGGGATAATTTTGTAATATGTTAGAATCGGTCAAGTTTTATTTAGTTGCCTAGGACTTTATCATTAGGGAAGTCTTTTCATCGAGTGTTTTTTTTTCCTCAGGTAATTAATCTTGCTTTTCAACGATTTTAATTACTCTTGAGTTTTTACTCAATAATCCTCCAAAGTGGTGAAAGGCGTTCTAATGATCAAGCCTAGTGGGTGACTAAGGTCTAAAGATGTTGTAAATGACTATGTTAAACATCTCCTAGAGTCTTGTGGAATTCCATTAGGTTTTGATAGGATTTTTTAATAATTAAAATTTTCCGTAAATTGGAAATTTTAATTATTTTTTATGAAAAATGTAAAATTTGGTCCTTGTAGATTTTGTATAGGGGTGTGAGTACTCAAATCAAATGGCTTATGACCCCCTACACCCTTGGACCAAGTTTCAGCTCAATTGGACAAGTTTTGCTAAGTCATTGTCCATGAGGAGTCCAAGTTAGTCAAAAGTCAGCAAATAATTGGTTAAGGTAAAAAAACAAAAAATTGTAAAAATGTCTAAAGTCATGTGAGAGAGTGGGGAAATGATTTCTAATGTATTTCTTAAGTCGGAAAAGTGAAAATCCACTTAGAAGAACCCTCCCAAGTCAAGTTAACAACTTAAGTTGAGTCTCCCTAGTGAGAGGGGCACCCCCCTTCTTCATGACCTTAGGGGAAAGTAAAAATTAAAGTGAAAAAGTGCCTAAAAGCCTAAATGTGACCTTCCTATAGCCTAACCTCATGTTTGAACAAAAGGAAGGGGGTTTTCTCCCCACATCTCACCCCTCAAACCCTAACTCACTTCAAAACCCTAAAAGTGAGCCGCCTTTGACTCGTTCACTCTCTTTTGGATGGGTGACACTTGTAACTCATCCAAGAGGGGTCTCTCCTCTTTCCCTCCTTTAAAAGGAAGCCCTCTCTCCTCACTTTGACATCAGTTTTTCACAGCAACTCTATTATGCCAAATCTCTCCCCACTCTCTCTCATTCTCTCTTGTGATTTTTGGTGCCATTGGGTAACTTTTCTTGGAGCAATAAAGTGAAGATTTGGAGGATCTCTTGGTGTTCTTTGGTGTTCTCTTGGTGTATTCTTGGTTCTCTTGTATGATATTTTCTCTTGGTAAGGTAACATTGTAGATTTTGTTTATCTTTGTTCCACATTGTTTTACTTGAAGAACCCTAAGCAAAGTATTTTGCTAGGGATAAATCTGTAGTAGTATTGCTATATGTTTATGTGATTTGCTTTTATTAGTGTTTGCAAAGTATTTTGTAGGTCTTTTAAAAGATCTCACCTTCTTGCCTCATTGTGTAGCAAGGGTTTACAGATTTGCAGGTTGCCAAAGCTTGGAGGAGGAACTCCAAAGACTTCATTTTGCTCCATATAATTTTTTGTTTTAATTTCAGGCTTCTATTTATTTATTTTCTGCTCATATTATCATTCAAATATTGCTAAAAAATTCAATCTTCAAGTTCAAATTTTTTCTGTTTTTTTTTTTGTACGTATGCTAACATAAAACTAACATATTTGGGTGATTTTTAGCACTTTCCAACAAACTTTCTTGGCTGTTTAATGCAGGTTTTCACCAATAAAAGAGAAGGTGCTGCCCAAAATTGGAAAATAGAGGCTCAAGAGAACATCACTAAGCTTTGGTGCAAAGCCCCTCTCTCTCTCTCACTTTCTAAAGCTATTGTTAGCAGCCCAAGCGAGTCTCCTGGGCTTGCACTTTCTATTTCTTTCCAAGTTTAAAATCTGTAAATAATTTTAATAATTTTTTCCCACGCCTTGCATTGTGCTTGGCTCTGCCTTCTTTGCAAAATCGTGCCGGCTAGGATTATAATTTTTTTTGATTTTTGCTTTAATTAATTTTGTCCACCATGGCCACAAAATTGGAAGGCTTTGTCCTGCACCTTGTGCCAAAGTAGTGTGGTTAATGTGCATAAGTTATTTATTTTAAGTATTCTTTGATTGTCCACACCTTGCATGTGAGTGGCCATGCCATCCTGCAAAATCGTGCCGGCTAGTGTTTAAAGTTTCCTTTTATTTTGCAAAGTAAACAAAATTTACCCCGCCTTTTCCTCGTATTACCTCCCCTTGCCACTTTGTGGATCTTGGGTAATAAGAAAGGGCAAAGGATTGAGTGGTTAGTTTAATTAGGCACTCGTTTTCCATTATTGTTTGGCCACTAAAATAAGGTGACTTGTGGAGGCTAGAAGGGGTTGAAGCCGAGGACGGTTTCACGACACTAAGTGTCCTCCTTGTTGAGAGCCCACTTCTCCCATAAAGAGAAGGTTGAGTGTAATGTCCCCACTTTTGGACATTATCCCATTACAGAGTGTTATGCCTACCAGAGTAGCCAGATATGGGTGACAGCGAGTTTAGGAGGTATTGAGGGGTTTTATTGGGCCCGACTTGCATCATTCATCATCATGATCCATTTCACACAACTTGGCTTTGGTTTCGTTGCATTCCAACGATTTCTGTAATTTTGAGTTATTATGAGTTATATTTTAATTAAATTCACTAAGAAGGTCATATTGGGCATAATACTTGGAGAAACCTCTTAGTGTAATAGCTCATCGGAATCGGGAGGAAGAGCACTACAGGATAGGATGATGAGAAGTGACATTCAGTGGCCAGAGAAGCCATAAGGAGGGATAAATCACTTTTAGAGGTAAAATGGTTAATTAATTAATTAAAGTGATTTAATTAATTAATAATAAAATAAAGTAAAAGTCACTTGGAGAGAAAAGGTGAACTGGGGGTATAAAAGAGAGATAGGGGCCTCTATTCTCTCAATATGTTGTTTATCATTTTGATGTCTGGCTTCTTGCTAGAGAGCCCATGCACTTGGGGGTTTTGAGGTTTTTGATTGAACAAACCCTAGAGATCAGCTCGGTGGTGAAAGATCCCACCCAACTTGATCCAAGCTTGGTCACGGAGGTGAAAGATTCCTCCCTCACCATTCTACATCAGTTCTATCACAGTCACAGGTGGATTCTACAGCAGCTATAAGTACAGAAGAGAAGTGGTGCGCATCAGTAGGGGTTTCCAGCTGGAGGGCGCACTTGATGATCTAGTTCTATTCAATCTGGAGAGGTGGAGGAGTTTCAGAGGTCCAAACCCTTTTGGACTTGGTTATTGGGCCTAGGGCGCCTTCCATAGCCATTTTGGAGGAGTTTTATCCATCATATCTTTATTTGTGAGATAGCACGAGTTCTACAGGAGGAGGGAGCATGGTAGAAAGGGGATCTATTCATCTGAGGGGTCTAAACACCTTCGATTCTTTAGGAAATTCAGCCAAGGGTTTCCTAGTGGCCCGATCTACAGTTTGGTATTTTTCTTGGAGGATTTGGAGGCCATCTTCAAGGAGGCCGTAATATTGGTCATCTACAACGAGGAGGGGCACATTATGCTGGAGGGGATACCACTTGACAGCTAGGGATTGAGTTGGATCATCCGGGCTTTTGGTAGTCCGCTTGGAGGACTCTCAGGAGATCATATCCTCATCATTCCATTCTACTTTGGAGGCACTATTAGCCACATACATCATTCTTCTATGTATATTCCAGATCTGCTCCATTTTGTATGAGGACAACTATTATGATAAATAAAACTCAGATCTGAGGTATTTGTGGTTATTTCTTGTGTTGTTGATCTTGTATCTTGTTGAAGTATATTCCATTGCTATATCTTCTTTAATTGTTGGCTGCAAACACACATTAAACCATCATTATAAACCCTAGCGCAACTCAAGAGACATAAATCTGCAAAGTGTTTGACAAAATACCATGACCAGGAATTATATAAAACCCAACAAAACTCAATGTTCCAATCAGATTTGGTTGGGAACATTACAGTGGTATCAAAGCCAAGATTCCTCCCAGCCTGAGGGGTCTTCCATAAGGAGAGATGGATTTTTTGGACTTTGCTAGAGAGATTGTATATTGTGAAAGGGAATATTACGCCCTTAGTGAGAGATTTAGGGCTCAAGTAACATTCCAACAGTTTGTATCCATAAAAAATCCTAGGTGGAGCAAAGATGAGATTACACATTGGGTCGGCATAATAGAGGAAAACAAAGCCAGAGCAGCTAGATGGAAGGAAGCACAGATTAATCTTGCACACACTAGGAGCAAGGAACTTTGCTATAGTTGCAAAGAACCTTGGGAGCCAGACCACAGATGCAGGGGTATAGGGAAGGTGCACATTGTTGAGGTACACTATGACAGTGATGATGAGGTGATACATGAGGATGCAACGGTAGATGTCTATTTAGAGCAGTCCGATGATGCTAGTGATTCTTGCGCATCTGAGGGACAGACGAATGGACATGAGGATAGCGCATGTTCTTTACCTTCCACATCAGGCAGTGTTGAGGATTCAACACTTCAACACAGTGGTGACACGTGTGAGGATTCATATGTGTTAGGACTTAGACATGATGAGATTAGGAGATTGGATGACCTACCCTTGGATGTAGACATGGCTTCCAGGAAGTCATGCATGGAGGATGATGAGCTTTCTATAATGACATTGACACATCTTTCATCTTCTCAGACACTTATGATAGCCGCGACACATGAGGATATCATTGGCATTTCTGATATGGTGGAGGAGCCTTGTGTGACAGTTGCACACGAGGGACATATGGATCCACAGACCCAGGGGGAGAGACACGACTTAGAGACAGTTGACCTTACACATACCTATTAGTATGAGGAGAGCGAGTCACCTCTTTTGGAGATTCCATTGTTCGATCATGTTGTGGAGACTGGCAGTTTGAAGGGATACTCACCTCCAGGACTGGTCTACAGTGATGAGGATGCACTTCTTATTGGTCGAGATGACCACATCTCATGTCTAGACACATTTGTATGGGATCCAGGTGCATATGACGTTAGCAGAGTGAGTGCATAGGAGGATACAACTGCCCATACAAGATATAGTGCGACTCAGATGGAGGTATCAATTGGTGATGGAGTGCAGTGGCATACGAGAGGACTCAGTAGCACAGTGGACAGGGGGCAGTTCAGTGCCTTGTCTTTTGAGGAGTGTCTTGTTGGGGATCCCATTGTGGACATTAGCATTGGGAGGCAGGAGATACCACATCAACATGATTGTGATCAGGAGTCACGACACTTGGCAGGTCAGTTGAGAGTCAGTGAGGACATGATCATGGCAGCCACTAGACACATTGATGACACACATGTATTGGTGGCAGATTATTGTTGGAGGGCATCAATGACACATGATAGTTCAGATGGGGGATTTTCCATGGATGACTTTCATACTCTCAGGGAGAGAGTGACTGTGATGAGGGCCAACTACCAACAATTGTTGATGGACAAAGATTACCTATTGGAGGTTGGTGAGATGTATCACAGGGCTCTGAGGGAGCAGGAGTTGGAGGTGGACCTACTCACTCATGAGTTGGTGAGCACATGGAGATTCTTGGAAGGCACACAGACAACCCTTCAGGAATCAGAATCCAGATCGGAGGAGCTCCTTGAGGAGATTAGGCAGAGGTCAACTACAACTATCTCAGCAGAGAGTCAGATATACTCTTTAGTTACATTGTCGGAGGATGTTCGGGTGGCACAAGGACCACCATTCATGGGTAGTTATGAGATAGTTGGTCATACACATACACATGGGGATTCCAGAGCTAGGGGCAGTTACGAGGACACTTTCATGTGTGTTCCAGGATTGGTTGATATCCACGCAAAGGTTGATCCGACAATACACTTTTGACATATGATGATGAGAGATAGTTCATAGGAGCATGCAGAGGTGTATAGTGGGATTCAGGGGGACACATTGGATTGTAGGGAGGAGACACACTTAGTGGAGCATGTAGATTCCTCTCCCTTGCAACAACACATAGTTCTGAGAGATCACCTTCACAGTAGTAGTAGCTATAGGGGTGATGATGGTTGGAGAGTGATTGACCAACATTTTGTGGAGTTACCTCCGGTTGTACCCGATGGTTGGGGTTCAGTGATGAGTATAAGCGAGTATTTACCATGGGTGACGGTGGACGAGCTTTTGGTCGAATCCTTGGGATTGACCAAAGTATATGACACTTTCCAGTCTTACAGTCGTTTGCCGATATGTCTGTTAGCCTTTTCTGATACTTTCATCATTGACAATAGTGCAGGGGGTGATAGATAGGGGTAGGGGACATGGAGAGTTGGTGCAAGATACCAGATATATAAAATATGCAGAACATAAACGAAATGCTAGAAATAATAGAATAACAGTAAAATATCCAGCATAATCTTCACAATATACAGAAATGATATACGAAATAGCAACAGAAATAGCACTTGAACAGAAATAGCACTTGATTCAGATAACAATGTTCACAGGCCTCTTCGAGGGGG
>SNQJ01S0018523.1:28433-43476 GCA_010110895.2 Picea sitchensis
AATCTCGAAAATAAATGTCTTCAATAATATTTTCAGTGCTCTCTCCCAACTAGGAGAGTCATTTCTTCCCTTTCAACTAAGGGAGTTATTTCCACGATCCCCATCTTCTCTCGGAAATATGTAAACATTATTCTGGATAGAGGTTTTGTCAGGATATCTGTTGTCTTCTCATCAGTGGGGATATACTCGAGCTTTACCTCTCCTTCCTGGACTTTATCTCGAATAAAGTAGTATTTGATCTCAATGTATTTCGACCTTTCATGAAACACGGGATGTTCTGATAATCTTATACAACTCTGATTATCACAATATATTATGGTCGATTCTGGAATCTGATCAAATAAATTAGAGATCAACTTTCTTAACCATATTACTTTTGTGCATGCTTCACATGCTGCCATATACTCTGCGTCTGCTATGCTGAGTGCGACAAACTTTTGTTTCCTGCTGCCCCAAGATATCATAGCGGAGCCCAAGCTAAAACACATACCTGAAGTGCTCTTTCTGTCTTTTGCACTTTCTGCCCAATCAGAGTCTGTGAATCCATGAAGTTGGATATCACTGGATGCAGTATATCTCAAGCCATAGTTTATTATCCCATGAATATATCTTAATACATGCTTTGCAACTATCCAATGTTCATGTCTTGGTTCCACCTGGAACTGGCTTAGTGTATTTACGGCAAAGCAAATGTCTGGTCGAGTATTTACCAAATACATCAATGACCCAATTAGTTGTCGATATAGAGATGGGTCTACTGGATCAGAATCAGGATCTTTCACTTTTCTTATATTCGCATTCATAAGAGTGTCCATGGACTTACAATCCATCATTCCAAATTTCTGAAGGATCTTTATTGCGTACTTTCCTTGTCCAAGGAATACTTCACCACGCTTCTGCCATACTTATAGTCCCAAGTAATAATGCACGAGACCTAGATCTTTCATATCAAATTCAGAAGCTAATTCCTTCTTGCACTGGATGATGAGAGACTCTTCACCTGTTATGAATAGATCGTCAACATATAGTAGTAGGATTACAGGTGCATTGTCCATGACTTTATAGTAAAGGTTTGGATCTGCATGACTCTTGGAGAAACCAAGTCTCGTTAGATAGCTGTCCATTCTAGCATACCAAGCCCTTGGAGCTTGCTTGAGTCCATATAGAGCTTTCTTTAATCTACAAACGTGAGTATCTCTGGAATGTAACTCAAACCTTTGAGGTTGTTTTATATATACTTCTTCTTCAATAACTCCATTGAGGAAAGCTGTCTTTACATCCATCTGATGTAAGTTCCATCCTATGGAAGCGGAAAGAGATATGATAGCTCTAATGGAAGTATATCTAGTCACCGGACCAAACGTTTCGTCATAATCTTCTCCCTCCTTCTGGGAGAACCCTCTAGCTACGAATCTTGCCTTGTATTTATCCATGCTTCCGTCTGCTGCATGTTTGATCTTGTAAACCCATTTTGAAGTGACCACCGATTTTTCTTTAGGTCTTAGTACGATTTCCCATACCTTATTTTTCATAATGGATTGATGCTCTTTCGTCATAGATTCTTTCCATTGTCCCTTTTGAACTACTTCTTCAAATGTGTTAGGTTCTTCATCTAGAAGCTTCGTCATGTATGTTGCATAACTTGAGAATCTTTTAGGTCTTTTACTTTTTTCTGAATGTTCCTTTTGGAACCTTGAGTGTTTCTGCGTCTTGTAAGGTAGCTTCAAGCCAAGCTGGTCTTTTCTTGGTCTTAGGTACGATATCTGAATCAATGTTTTCACATGGCTCCATAGGATGATCAGGTAGTACCGTAGTTCCTTTTCGTCATTTTCGTTTTCTGTGCTTTCTTCGTTAAGTTCTTTAATTTCTTCTTCTATAGTTTCTTCTATGGATTTCTTGAAGGCCATATTCTCATTGAATGTTACGTCTCTGTTGACTTCGATCTTGTGTTGTTCTGGAATATATATTCTATAAGCTTTGGATGAATCATTGTATCCCACGAATATTCCTTTCTTTCCTGAAGGTTCTAGTTTATTCCTCTTGTCCTTGGGAATTATGAGGAATAGTCAGCTCCCTCCTAATCCCTGCTAATTTGCAGAATGCAACAAATTCCTTTGATGTGTATTCTCCACCATTATTGGTTCTTAGCGTCTTGATCTTCTTATTCGTGAGATTTTCTATTTCTGCTTTAAAATCTTAAAACTCTTAAAACTTGTTGAATACTTCGTCTTTTGTCTTGAGTAGATATAACCAAGTCTTTCTTGAATAGTCATCTATGAAGATTACATAGTAAGAAGATCCTCCTAGAGATTTTACTGGCATCGGACCGCAAACATCTGAGTGTATCAGATCTAGAATCTCCTTAGATCTGTTGTTTCTGCTTGGGAATGGTTTCTTGATATTCTTCCCAAGAGCACATCCTTTGCAGATTCCTTCATGTGTAGATTGCAACTCTGGTATTCCTTCAACCATCCTTTTGAGAAAGGGTAATGCTTGATAGTTAATGTGAGCATAGTAGCATACCTTCTGTGCCAAAGCTCATTGGGGTTGACTTCGTTGTGTACAAGAGCTTCTTCATTTTATTCTAGTAGTCTATATAGATTTCCTTCACGACTTCCAATAACCCTAGTATTCTCTATGCTGGAGTCTTTATGCCATGATAACACCTTTCCATCCACGAAAGCTATTATGTTTCCCTTGTCTTCTAGGCAAGATATCGATACAAGATTCTTTTGTAAACTAGGTACATATAAAACATTGCTTAAGTGAACATAGTTACCTGTTTTCATTTTGATGGAGGCTTGTCCAAATCCTTCCACGGGGTAAGTGGTTTTGTCTCCAAGCTCTACTTTGTACGAGGTCTTCTTCTCATTTAGATTTGAAAGTCTGGCTTGATCTCTCGTCATGTGCCTAGAAGCTCCACTATCGATTATCCACATGTCAACTTTAATCGTTCCAGTAAGTGCTGGGTAGTGTAAAAGACTGATCGTTTCACTCATGTCTTCGGTTGACTGGTAACTGGTCATGCCTTGATCCAAAACTTCAACTTCGTCATTTCTGTCTTCTGAGAGAGCCAAAAGGTGCGTTGAGTTAGGGTGCATCTGAATATCTTCTTTTTGAGCGAGATGCTCCATCACAAGGTGTCGGATCTGAGATTAGGGTTTCTGCAACTGCTTATGCTAGTAACCCTAGCGGCAGTGTCTTTGGAAGTTGCTCCTGCTAGTAACCCTAGCGATAGTTCCACAGCGAGCTCAATATCCTAGCGGCTATGCTTCCTTCTAGCGTTTAGAATGAATGAAGGAGGTGTGGGCCCATAACCTGTTAGAATATGAAGGATTGTGCTCGTTTTACCATTGACAATACCCTTGTGACCCAACCATAGGCCGAAGCCACCCTCCGAGCACCTTGACCTTGACAAAGAAGAGAATCCTGGTAGCAATCCAATAGCCAAGAGATGCTAATGCACCAAGCAAGAAGTAACAAGCTGATCAGATAATCCCACCCAAATGCTGGCGTAGTACCTTCCCCAGGACTTGCGCACAAGACTGCAACTGCACTGCGCAGAACTGGTTCTCTGCAACTGCTGAGAAGTGTGTGAAATGAGAGAATGGCTCCCTATATTTATAGTGGTTCTGGCAGACTTACTGTGGCCGACTTCTCCTTCTAGGTACTAATTAATTCATATTAATTATATTTCTGTAGCCGACATCTTGTCTAGGGTTTCCTTCATTTTTTTTCTTCCTTCCGGAACATTCTAATCTTGTCAAAGGTCACAATAGAGGTTCATACCTCCCGAAGCTACCATAATA
The DNA here is from genome assembly GCA_010110895.2 of Picea sitchensis. Lineage (NCBI taxonomy): Eukaryota > Viridiplantae > Streptophyta > Pinopsida > Pinales > Pinaceae > Picea > Picea sitchensis. The sequence continues at coordinate 32,243 of SNQJ01S0018523.1, forward strand.
TCAACAATATCATCCATCCTTCTCCATAAGATTAAAATGAGACGAAAATTGTGCCAACTGCTAGAAATCCATCATAGAGGAGAGCGCTCATCAAGATTACGTATCTATTCATTCAAATATGACCATAGGAACATAATAGACACAAAAAATCCTAGGGAACCCTATCCAATCAGTGCGATGCTATCAACCATGCTAAATGTTGCCTGAAACCCAAGGTTGCTCCAAAATACACCAAGGAAGTGAGCACTTTGCTAAATTGGGTGTCTATTTAATCAAATATCAGTGTAGAAGTATAATAGACACTCTCAATCCTAGGGTGCTCCATCACAACCCTTAAGTAGCAATGCATCCTCAAAAACCATAACCAAAACCCCCCAGGGTGCTCCAAAACATGGCTAGGAGGTGAGCACTATGTTTCCCCTTATATGGGAAGCTAGTAGTCGAGCCATCCTTTTCAAGGTGTGGCATTCCAGTTTTGATGAGTATCCATGCGCATACCTTTCAGAGACACAAATTCTTTCCTTCATCCTTATTCTCCTTCAATTACATGAGGATCTTACCTTATATTAGTATATGCTTAATTGTTCTCAAATGCCTCATCCATGGTATATTGGCTCATGTCTCTTACACCTGAAATAACACATGCACTAACAGATGGTACACTATGTTTTCACAAACATGGTGCTATGTTCTCTTGGTTTAGCTTGTTTACGTCAGTTGTTGTACTATGTTTAGGTTTCTTGCTTAGACATAGTGCTAATGGTTCCTATGCAGGTTGTGAACATGGTTGGCATTGGTGCAATCTAATGTATCATAACCCTCTAAGTTTTTTCCTTTTGTGTTAAGGGATACCATGGTGGGTCATAGTTGGCTTCTAGATAAGTGTTATCACCTCTTGAGTCAGGTTGTACTACAAGAGAACTAGGTAGAATGTAGTGTATTCCACATCCTAACCATACTTAACACTTTTCATTTTCCCTTATCACTTTCATTCCATACATCATGCTTCCCCACTCATGGTTAACTTATCATAAGTCATCCATCCAAGTCCTAAGAAAAACAACGAAGACCCATGTGTAAGAGCCTTCAAACTCAAAGACCGAATGTGATCAAGCTAGTTGCGGTTATAAAAATGTTAAAAGAAAAAAAAATCATGTTAGAGCTATGCCACCTCACTAAAAGGCCCTTACCCCTAAGTCATATGCTTAATGTTGCATATCCAAAGAAAGGACTAAGAAATCAAAGAAAGAAACAAAGGAAACACAAAAAAAGACACAATAAGAAAGGGGTAATAAAACAAAGTGTCGAGGTGGTAACTCTAAGCCTAGTGCACTCTCATGAAGGCCATCATGGAAGTAATAAAGACCCCTTCTTGGCCCACGTTTGTCGTTAAACCAAAAGGTCAACCTGTTAATTTTCGATACAACCGCCAAAGTTAACAAATCCACGGAAGGCTATTAAACCATGTCACAAGTCCCGAAGGAGGTGTTGACCATCAAGTCAACAATCTCCCCCTCAGCACCAACCGAGCAGACTTTGTTGATGTTTTTGCAACATCGGGAGGTATTGCCACATTACCCTAGGTGTCGGGCATGTGGGAGCCATTCTTGACACTCACATTGCAATTTTTCCTTGGAAAAATCCTTTGTGTGAGGTGTGGGTTTGTGAGATGATTAAACAAACCTAATTTAATGTTGAACTTGAGTGAAGGGATTCTAAGTGATTTAGGGGCTTCTTCCATACCCTTTTGAGTCATATAAAGGGAGATCAAGTGTGAAGAGTGAAAGGAAAGAATGAGTATGATATTCATTCTTGGAGACAAGTCGTTGTGACCTCAGCGAGCGATGGAGAGGGCCGAGTTGGCCTCAGTTCTGTTGTTCAGAGGTGTTTTGGGCAAGTGTTTAGGGCAGCCGCATGGTCTGTTCTATTGTTCAGAGGAAGTTTGGGTAGCCTGCCTCAGGATTAATGTAGCCGACAGCCAAAGGAGCCCAACCGCAGGGTTTAGGAGGCTCGACCTACAAGAAAAAGGGAAACCACAGAATTTAGGAGACTCGACCTACAAGAAAAGGGGTAGATTCTGTGGTTGTCATAGTTAGTCTAGACACAATAGTCTTGGGATAGTTTTATGGCTGGAATAGTCAGCTGAAAGGACAATTAAGAGGAGAAAAAGAGGGTCATAGCCCTAGTAACTCAGTTGCAGGGAAAGAGAAGGGTTAGGGCCTTTGTAGAAGCCACCACTAGTCCAATATTTGTTGAGCATGAAAACCGAGGAGGGTTTCAGGAATATTGTAAGGATCCTTTCAACATATGTTTTCCCTTGTTTTTGGGCATTTTCTATGTAAGGAAATTGAACCATTTTCCTTGGTACAAGAGCCCATTGTCATGAGATTGTATTGAATGAAGAACAAGTGATTTGGGCATTAAATTCCCATGTATTGGGTATGATTCAATGGTTGGTTTTATTTTCCATTGTGTTAAGTTATTAGACATCTCAGTGTGTTTATGTTCACAGTTCTGAATGTGTGATATATGTGTATGTTGTTGAGAGCCTAGACCAGACCTGAGATGTGATCAAAATATAACATGCTATTAGAGTTGAGGCTTTGAAAAGAGTAGTTGGATCTCAGATTTACAAAGTTAACAACCTTGAAAAGGAGCTATAATAGATTTGACAATTGAGTATCTTGGACTTCTGAGTAAAAGTCCAACGGTAAAAATGGCTTTTGGATTAAGAATTGAGGATCGGTTGGATGGGATATCCAACTACAGCTCGTGGAAGGAAAGAATCAAGTTAGTGTTGTTGGTGAATGATTTGTGGGAATTCGCAGACACCCAGACCACTAAACCAACTGATGCAACAGAACTGGCCAAGTATAACAATTCAGATGCATAGGCCAGGTTGATCATTCTTGATGGGGTGAAGGATCATTTAATACCTCACCTAATTGGAAAGACCACAGCATGGCACATGTGGGAGGCTCTGAAAATGTTATTTCAAAACAAGAATGAACAGACGATGGCTTTTCAAAAATCCTCCCAGTGGCAACTCAAAACCTATGGACACAAGCTTGCTAGGGCATCCTGTCATTCCCCCTAGACATGGTCAAGTGGACAAGTATAAGATCCAAGCACCCGTTAGAAACAAAGGAATCAAATGCACATATTCAAAGGTTTTGAGGATCAAAGTGACACATACCATGATACCCGGACTCATTACCTCATGGAGCAAGAACCATCTTTGATACAAGTCCAAGCCAAAGGTGATGGATGTTGTTGTTGCTACTGACAAAGTGGAGGCACTGAAAGGGAGAAAAGATGGGCACTCAAGGGCCATGCTCAAGTCGATCTAGCTCTCGGTACTCCATGTCTAGGACCTGTGGGCCTCGATACACAATCTCCTCGCTATACCTAAAAGTGGGGGATAACAGGGCTACCAAGCATATGACAAGGACACGTGAGGTGTTCGAGAGCTTGACTAAATGGGATTTTGATCTTCATGTGAGGATTGGTGATTAGAGTCAACATGCAATGAAAGGAGTCGGGACTGTACCATTCATGATGGATTCAGGAGGGGTGTTATGAGTTCAAAATTTGCTTTGGGTACCAAAACTCAGGTGCAGCATGCTCTCAGTCTCATCGATTGAGAAAATGGGGTTTGAAGTTGTGTTCCGAAAAGGAAAGGTTCTTCTTCGACCCAATGGACCTAGCTCAGACCCGGGAGTGGTTCTAGAAGTTAGGGAGAACAATTTACATAGGCTAACAGGCAAACCTATACTAAAGAACAGTGGGAAGAAGGTTGTGCAGACTCAAAGAGGGAGTTAGACTTCAAAGGAAGCCAGCAGACTCAGAGAGGAGTTGGTCGTCTAGAGGAAGTCAACCTTCAAGTTCAGGTGGGAAAAAGGAATCTTCCAAGACTGTCAAGAAGGTGTCATGGGTTGAGATGGCCATGCAGGAGACTTCTAGGAGCAAGGTGTCTTCCAAGAAGGGTCCAATTCATACATCGGGAGTTTCTTCAGTTATAGAGAGAGCAGTTGTGGTAGCAGATTCAGTGTGGGAGGTAGAGCCACTTCTAGTGTGGGAGACATAGATACTTTCAGGTGATGGTGGATGGAATACCTCCATCGCAAAGAGGGAGTATTGATGTTTTTGTAGCATCATTAGGTATTTCCACATTAGCCTAGGTGTCATGCATGTGGGAGCTATTCTTGACACTCACATTGCGATTTTTCGTTGGAAAAATCCTTTGTGTGAGGTGTGGGGCTTTGTGGGATTGTTGATAGGGCTTGTGGGTTTGTGAGATGATTAAACAAACTTAATTTAATGTTGAGCTTGAGTGAAGAGCTTATAAGTGATTTAGGGGCTTCTTCCATACCCTTTTGAGTCATATAAAGGGAGATAAAGTGTGAAGATTGAAAGGCAAGAGTGAGTGTGATATTCATTCTTGGAGACAAGTCATTGTGACCTCAACCAATGATGGAGAGGACCGAGTAGGCCTTAGCTTTGTTGTTCATAGGTGTTTTGGGCAAGTGTTTAGGGCATGTGTAGGGTCTATTCTGCTATTCAGAGGGAGTTTGGGCAGCCTACCTCAGGCTTAAGGTATTTGGCAACCAAAGGAGCCCATCTGCAAGGTTTAGGAGGCCCGACCTGCAAGAAAAAGGGCAGTCGCAGGATTTAGGAGGCTCGACTTGTTAATTTTTAATACCCAGCATGCAGATTTTGAATGCCAATAAATTCTGACTCAGAAATATAACAACAATCTGAAAATTTATGCACAGAAAATACAACTGAGTATAACTTCTAATGCACAGTAGAAAATAAACTAGAAACCAAGCACATAAAACTCATACACTAGAAATTTTACCCTGGAAACCCCAGTGTGGGGAAAACCAACAAAGAGGGCCTTTATTGTAGCTTCAGAGGAATTCTACAGCAACAAATAATTACACATAAAATTCTTACAGCAAAAATCAGCTTTCTCCTTGACAATGCGGCCCAGACAAGCTTGTTTTACGACCATGCTCCTTTTGGCCTGTATGGCCCAGCCAACATGGCCTCAATACGTCCCTAGTACACCCCGAGTATGACCCATCAATATCGGCCTGTACAGCCTCTCTCTGCTCGGCCTTGCACGCCTCTCACTTGGCTTGTCCTCTGCTGTTGTACGACCCCTAGTCCGGCCCCTTTTGTTGTACGACCCCTAGTTCGGCCCCTCATTTATAGACATATATTCCAAACTGGTTTTCCCCGGGGGGGTTTTATCCAGGGTCATGTTGACCAAAAATACATGTATCAATTTTATGCATGCTTAAAAGTGTAGATCAGCATTTTAAAGTTAAAGATCTAGAGGTAGTGTTATTTGTTTTGATGTATATTGCATGTGCTAACATTGAGTAAAGAAAACACTTGCAAGGGCACCTCAAAAGGGCACTTAACCATCAAATATTGAGAAGAAAGTTTGGTGACTGTTTGCTGTCCTAAAACAGCAAGAAAAGACAGCTACACGGTTGAAACTTAGAGCCATACTAAGGTCAAGAACAGACCTTAGGTGGCAGCCTCATAAGACCTCAGAAAATCTACATGGTATCAGAGCCAATGGTGGTTTAGACTTGCTGATCTTTAAGCATTTTTGTGAGATTTATATCAGATCTGTTGGTTGTTTTTGGACAGCAAGTTTACAGTCCAAAACAGTGAGTAAAATTCAGATCTGAAGGTACCTCTCAGTTAGTGCCAGTTGGACAGTTCAGGGCAGATTTTGGACAGCCTATTGACAGAGTTTGTGGACAGTTGTGAGCAGATTTGTTGGGCTGATTTTTGACACTTGTGGACAACCTCTTTTCATACCTGCGTGGACAGGAGTGAAGTTGTAGTTTACGACCTCTTTTCACACCTATTTGCTAGGAGTGAGGTCGGGGTTTCGCTTGCCTCTTTTCACACCTGTGTTGACAGGAGTCAGGCACCGTTCCTTTGCATTTGGAGCATCAGAGTGAGCGCAGTTTGACAGACATGTCAGTATCTCAGATGCGTTTTGAGGAGAGGCTAACCGGGGCTAGCAATTAGTCGCCTTGGAAGGCGAGGATCATCTTTATCTTAGAGGACCTCGAACTATGGGATATAGTTGAGGCGCCTGTTCCAGTTCTTCCTATCACTGCTCCAGTCTTGTTGGCAAATTTCAGGAAGAGGAACAATAAGGCAAAGAGAACCATTTGTGATGCAGCCAGAGATCATATTATTCCCCACTTGACAAGGAAGACTTATGCATACGAGATGTGGGCATCTCTATGCAAGTTGTACGAGAGCTCTAATGAGAACCGGAAGTTGGTTCTTCATGATCGACTGAGCGGCAATCGCATGCTCGAGGATGAGTCGGTCACTTCATTCCTTGGTAGATACATTGATCCGAAAGTATCTTTTACACAACTATGGTTGAGTTATTATGCATGTATTGATTAACCAATTAGGAAGCTTAATGAAAGAAGAAGAAGATATGAAAAGTTATCACAGCCATATAAACATGTACAAAACTGAAATGAAGCATAAAACAACAACAAACCATAACACCAATGTGATAACAAAGTTCGACAACCTCGCCTACGTCTCCGAGCCTTTGTCTCAATGGGTGAGGATTTCTTATTTCTGTTCAAAGCTCAATAAGTACATCAAAGCAGTGCCAAAAGGTTAAAAAACCGATCTGGTCTTGTTCTACCAGATATCTAGAACCCAACAGAATAAACGACACTCAAAATGGATGACCGGAGCTCCCAGAAATGGCCTGCAAAGGTGCGCTCCTCAACAGCTTCCCTGCATAAATATGGCTTTGGCTTGGAAAATCTTCAGCATAAACCTCCTTTGAATCTCCTCCCATGGCCTCAAGAAGGCTTGGTTTATATAGATCTGAAGTTGGTAACCATCTCCCAACTTCCCCCCAAGATCTAGCCTCAAAAAGGGCCCAATATCCCCCAAAAAAGGCCAAAAATCTCCAATAACAGGCCAAAAAGCAATATAAAATCACTAAACTATAGTTATAAAACCACTTTATAACTAAAATTGGACTCTAGCCCCTCAGGTCCGACACGCGCTCCCTTATTCTTGGTCATATGTAGGCATGTGGCCAAGCGCCAACCCCTTAGGGGTTGCGCGTTGGCCCCTTCTCCGTAAATACTGGTCACATGGCAACAGATAATGGGACCGCACCCCAACTATACGCCTGTGTTATGGTCACAGCCTCGAATCATATGGCGTAGCCCTGAGTCTGATGCACCAAGCCTGTCAGTGGTTAAGCTTAAATCATGGCGCTCGTGCCCTTTGCTGGGTGGAGCGCTCCAAACATAGACTGTGGTTATATGGAAAACATAAACCCGTAGGTTGGGGCTTAGCCCCAACCCCCTTTCACCTCCGTTTATACATTTGAAACACTTTAAATATATTAATGTGGCAATGGTATAACAAGCAACACCATAGCACGTTGGCAATCCGACCTTCCCCAAGGCGTTTCTCCTACCAAGAGGTCATGGGGTCGAATCCCATGAAGCTCAAAAAATTTTGACCATCCAATGAATGTTGGGGTGCCACGTGGCAGCCCATGCGGGGCCACGTGGCAGCGTTTAATTTGCCCGAGAATCCACCACTTGTCAACACGGGATTGGACAACTGTCATCTGCCCAGTCAATCTGCTGCTATGCTTCCACGTGTCTCAATGCTATGTCAGCATGGACTTTTTGCCAGTTGACTGTTGACTTTTTGCCTGTTTGGGAAAATGAACAGAACGCGATATCAGGAGCATACGACGTTCGTTTGAGCCCGTTCAAGTTGCGTTGGGTTCGTATTGACGAGGCCTACGCACATGTCCGTTTTGAATAAATTCTGAGAACTTCGAATTTTAGGCCTTTCTGAGCCCTATCGGGCTCCTGGATTCGATTCTGGATCATACACCTAGATCAGAGACAATCTTGGAGCCGTCGGAGAGGTGGTGGATCCCAACTCTATGGTGAGGACAACTTTGAAGAACTTCACCAAACCATGGGGTCCATTCATACGCGACATTGTTGCCAGGGAGGTTATGCCTACATGGGAGAGGATGTGGGATGACTTCGTCCAGGAGGAGACTAGACTAGTGGCAGAGGCTTCTGGACAGCAGTAGCAGCAGTCAGTTCCGGGTGATGAGGACCTTGCTCTTTGGACAAAGGGAAATAAAAAGAATAGACGGGGAGGTCGGCAGGGTCCCAAGTTTGGAGCCCCACCACAGGGAGGAGAGAACAACAACAGTGGGAAGAAGAGAGACATGAGCACAGTGAGATGCTTTGCTTGTGGAGAGATGGGTCACTATGCAGGACAGTGTCCCAAGAAGAAGAAGAAGCAGCAGGATGGGTCAACAGCAACAACAGAGGAGATAGAGTTCAGTGAGAAGTTTGCGAGAGAGTATGCATTCATGACTACTTTGTCTGTTGTTACACCATCCAACATTAGATGGGGAGACAGAGTTGATGAGGATCGACTGACTCACAACAGTGATTCAGAGGGAGATCAGACTCGGTGTCCCTGGACATCTTTAGAGTGGTTGACTGGTCCACCCAGTATAGCTTCAGTTTCAGAGTTGTCGAGCAGACAGAGAGTTGGTACTACACCTTCAGAGCATCAGAGATTGATGAGGAGGAGCGGCAGTGCACCACAGAGGCTTGAGCCTCACTTGGCTTCTGAGATGGGCAAATCAGGTTCTGGATCCACCTCAGGTGGAAGTTACTTGGCGAGAGGCCAAGTTGATGACTCTTGGTGAGATACCAAGAGGGGGAGACTCTTGGTGAGATGCCAAGAGTAGTGACCGTTGACGAGATGCCAGGAGGTAGAAATCCTTGGTGTGATGCTGAGATCTAGGTGATCTTGGATAGGTGGAGAGACAGTTCCATTTATAGATCACGCAGATTGAGCAGATCTGTGACAGAGACTACTTTCAGTGATTAGGGTACAACCATACTCACCGAGTATATGCTAGGAGGCAAACATGTCCACTATAGGGATGAGATTGGTGGTGACGAGCACTTTCCTCGGTAAGAGGGAGTGTTGAGATTTGGGTGCCTTGAAAAGTGGTCCCCCTTGTGTTTGTGAGCTTCTAAACACATGAGGGAAGTACTTTGTACCTTGTACTATGTACTTTGTGTCTAATTTCACTTTGACTTAGGATATTTAAGTCAAAAGTGAAATTTGGTCATTTTAGCCTAAAGTGACAATTAATTCACAAAGTCGGTGAATTAATAGACATAAAGTGAAACTATGGAAACTTAAGTAAAGTAGGTTTTGGTTTGAGATTTAGTTGAGATGATATCAACCATTGATTAGGGATGAGATGAGATGATCTCATCCACCCATCTTTTAGGTTTCCTTGTGCTTCCTATAGGGGGGCGCAAGGGGCAAAGGAGAGTTCATTCACTTGTATGCTCACTTGAGGAGAAGTAGGAGGAGCAAGAGGATGAGAATGGTTTCATATGTTGAGGCTAGCTTGGGCGCTCCCTTCCATGGAGATAGCCAACAAACTTTGGGTCTCAGTTATTTAGTGGGGAGCTTCCAGTTCTGAGGAGGGTGCACTTGAGGAGGAGGGTGCATCATCAGTGTGTCAGATTGCAGTGAGGTTTGTTTCAGAGGGAGGCTAGTCATCAGTATCAGAGTACTGTGGAGGGGTTTCCATATCAGAGCTTCTAGTTGGTATCTGCAGCAGATTCAATGGATTTGGGAGCATTTATGAGAGGCGCACTTGCTTGGTTTGGACTTGTATTTCAGCTTGAGACAAGCTGCTATTGTAACAGGTTCATCTATATTTTGTACTTGTTGTATTCCACCATCTATTCTCGTCATTTATAGACATATATTCCAAACTGGTTTTCCCCAGGGAGGTTTTATCCAGGATCATGTTGACCAAAAATACCTGTGTCAATTTTATGCATGCTTAGAAGTGTAGATCAGCATTTTAAAGTTAAATATCTAGAGGTAGTGTTATTTGTTTTGATGTATATTGCATGTGCTAACATTCAGTAAACAAAACACTTGCAAGGGCACCTCAAAAGGGCACTTAACCATCAAATATTGAGCAGAGAAAGTTTGGTGACTATTTGCTGTCCTAAAACAGCAAGAAAAGACAGCTACACAGTTGAAACTTAGAGCCATACTAAGGTCAAGGACAGACCTTAGGTGGCAGCCTTATAGGACCTTAGAAAATCTACCCTTCGCCTTCTCAAACCCCCAGGTCATCGAGGACGTCTCTCCTGGGTTACCACCCCTAAAGAGAAAGAGGTGTCTTATTTAGGTGACAGTGATAGGACAACCTCATGTTACGCCAATTGATTGTTCACTTTCCTTTGGCTTTTGGAAAAGTACAAATTGCGCGATAACAATTCATATGGTTCTCAAGACCAACATATTTTTCATATGACCTAAATTTTATAAAGTGATGGCTTGAAGCAAACACAGGTTTCTCCAGACTGAAAACAAAAGGAGAAAATTGCTTCCCCATGACTGCTTCTTCCACATGACTTTGCTCGTAGTAATCTATCCCTTTGATAATGTGGTCAGAAATATTATCATCAGCGCGTTCCTCTGTATGAATGTTGTTGTTGGAGTGACCTTTTGGCTAACCAAGACAATCGAATGGCGCTTCTTCACCATTAAAGAACAAGTCAACCCCAAAATATACACCCTCATCTTCACTGCTCTTGCAATTTGAAATCAGTGATTTCACCACCAAATCATCTCCTTCAACAGAGCCATACAAGTACTTCATGACTACATTTCCATTTTCAAAAGGCTGTTTAATCCTCCTTCCCTTATTTGTAGTGGTTTCCTCAATGAATCCAACAACAGAACCATCAAAACTCTCCCTGCAATCGTTTTTGTCAAAATCATAGCAAGGATCATCATCAAAAATCATAAAGAAAGGGTCTCTTGTTGAATTCAATAGAAAGAAGTCATTCAAATTGCATGTTGTGGGGACTACTCCTTCGTGAAAACATGAATTGTGCGATGTTTCCAATTTTTCCCTCTATAGATTCCACCACCCTCAAGTATGTGTTTATTCATGCTAAGAGGTCCAGATATGGCAACGATGTCATCACAGTATTCAAGGTGGCCTTCATTTGTATGACCAAAAATGTTGTTCCATTCAGATCCTGGGCACAAGAACTCACCTACAACAAGGATGTGACTTGGAAAATCCCTTGAGTTGTTTCCTTGATCTGAGTCACCATAATCCT
>SNQJ01S0018523.1:43486-56652 GCA_010110895.2 Picea sitchensis
AGAGAGCAAGAGAAGAGAAGTTTCCATTTTTCTGAAGAAGAGAAAGCAGCAAAGAAGTGGCACGAATTCCAAGGAAAAGCTAGGGCACGGATTTCGAGGCAGCCAACAGTGAGGATAAATCCGTACGGTACGGATTTGGTACGGCTGAGTTTACTGTACATGTTCAGGACACAAAATAGCATGCAAACCGAGGAGAAAGGGCGCATTTATCAGTCCGTACAGGCTGTACGGCCGTCGTACAGCTGCTGTCAAATCTGGGCACGTTTTTCAAGAAATCCGTACAGCATTTATTGTTGTGACAGTCCGTACGGTACGACTGTCTGAGCACAGAAATCGAGGTTGCAGATTTGGGTTTCTTCCAGTAAATTTTAAGCACGGAAATCGAGGGAAGAGATAAGTAAATGCTGTTGGTTTTATTTTTGCTGATATGTAATTTCCAGAAATTGAAGAAATAAGAAGAACTCACTCTCTCTCACTGGTTTTCCCCACACTGGGGTTTTTCCAGGGTCAATTGACCAAATATCATTGTGTCATTAAATGTGTGCTTGCAGGTTTAATTTCTGAGTTTTAAGACAGCCATTGAAAAGATCATTTATTTCATGTGTTTCAGTCAAATTTCATTTTAATATTTAATGCATATTAATGTCTGCAAATTTCATTAATATTGGGAATGGGCATTAAACATTTGGAGTGATAAGGAGTGATTGAAACCGGTATTGGGATAAATTGCAGAAGTGAGAAAACACAGAAAAATCAACATTTAGAGCCTCCTTGATTATGTATTTATGTTCCGATCTCTAGAGATGCATTGCACTTGGTGTCGTTTTGATATATTCACAAGCATACTTTGGATATGTTGTCTCTAATTGTCTCTAATGCTTTGGAAACATAATTTAAAATCTTAAAAATATATTTTTTTCGTTAAAATTTAAATATTTTATGTATTTTTTAAAAAACCGGTTCGACCGGTTCTTTACCGGTTCCGGTTAAGGTTGGACCCTCGATCGGTTCCAGTTTTTAAAACTATGGTTTGCACACATGTAATTTCTTTATAGTGAGAAAAGGCAATAACACAACAACTACACTATGATACTAGAACAATAAGATATCTCCACAAATCTGATGTCTTTCCTTTTTACTTAATTCAAACAGAACATTGGCACAGCATATCAAATGTCAAACTAATAGAAACTTAATAAATCTGACCTCATACATCTAGCTATTACAAATCTGGAATGATGAGAAGAATTCTTGTTGTAGAGTGTTATTTGGATGTTGTAGAATATTATTGAGCTGAATCAACCCCTCTCCACTGTTTATAATGCTGACACTTGTCTCCACCAATCTGCACACTCATTTAACAAGAGATTGCGCCCCTCATTGCACAGCTCGCCCAGAATTTGAAGGAACTCCACCACTGCTGATTCAAGGAGTCTCTGCGCCTTCACTCAACCAAGGAACAATGAAGAATCAATCCACAAGGGGGAATAGCCAACTCATATGCAAATGGATTCGACTATCACCATAAAATCGCCCTTTTTGCTACAGGAAATGCGCCCAGCCTGCCAAATGTTGCCCACAGCGATCCCACGAGCTATCTACTTGAAAAAATCGATCTCTAACAATAAGATTTTGCCCCCAGCAGATAACTTCTAGCAATAAGAAGGGATCTGATCCATTATATGTTGAAATCGACCATCTCCAACACAAAGAATCGCCCAGCTCACAAAATATGTTATTGATTTCCTGTCCCACCATTTGGGTGGTAAAACTCGGCCCTCCAAGAGCAATTTCGACCCTCTTTATGTTGAATTTTCACTATGCTAGGCTCAAGCATGAGGTTTATATCATTTTAGTATTTAGTTGAACCATGAACAAATTCAGCTACACAATTTACAAGTGTTGCAATAACCAAGATCACAAGAAGAATAACCATGCACAAGTACACAAGAAATATCCTGGGAAAACCCTTCTCAACAAGGGAGAAAAACCCAACAATCCTTCGCTATATTCTCAAGAGAAGATCCTCCAACCATGAAACCCTAATGCACACAAGAGAGTGCTCTACTACTTTGAAACTTGCGCCCAAGAGAGGTGCGCACTTCAGCCCTAGAAATGTATTTGCTGAAATTTCCAAATGACAAGTGACGTGTGTGTTTCCTCAATGGGGAAATAACCTTTATTTATACTAGACTCGACAGACCAAAAGTGGTGTCTATTGGCACAACAGGGCCGACCTCAATAACTCAGAAAAATAATTAATTATTACAATAAACATTAATTATCTTTCACATATGGTGGAGCCTGTTGACCGCCTCTCCAACATAGGTGGTCAACTCCATGTGCCATGAAGAGATGCATCATCAGATACAAATTTGTCGAAGACTTTGGTTCTACAGGGCATTGTTTGGCCCCGACACTTCTTCTGTAACTGGAATTTCCGCACCCCTGCGTGGGTTAATAATGTAATAGGTCTGCATGAGTCATGTCTAGGTCAGTTACCCTGGGATCGGTTCACTGGGAGAGTTCCTTTCACCGAGGGTTTTTTATCCTCAGGTTATCAATTGGGCTTTTCAACCTTATTGATTTNCCTTGAGTTTTTCCCTCACACTTGCAATAATTCCTCCAAAGTGGTGAACGACATTCTAGTGGGCTTATCTTTTGGTAACTATTGTAGGGAATCATTGTAAATGACCATGCAAGACATCTTAGAAAGTTTCGCGGAATTTCGTCGAGTCTAAGTTAGTTTTTTTAATTAATTAATTTTTAATTAAATTTCCCTAAGTTTGGCGGTTTAATTATTTAATTAATTAATTATTTTTGAGTAAAAATTGTAAAAACTAGGTCCTTGGACTTTTGATAGGGGTATTTGTGCTCAAAAGAAATGGAATAGCACCCGCCACATCCATGGACCAAGTTTCATCTCAGTCGGACAACTTTTGCCACGGGTTTGTCCACCCGGAGTGTCAGTCAGTCTAAAACAACAATTTTAATTGCTAAAGTCCAATCATGGCAAAATTGTTAAAATGTAATAATGAGTTAAAAAGATGTTAAATGATGGATTCAAGTTAGAGAGAGACTCCCTAAGCCTAACCTAACCACCCAACCTTGTTCTAACCTTTTCTACCCTCTCCCCCTCTTACCCTCTTCACAAAGTGACGCCCTAGGGGGAAAGTTACGCCCTCCTTGAGGAGGGGATGTGGGAACCTTGGGTTTCCTTGGTCTTAGAGCCTCCCTTTTGGGTGGTGTGCTCTCCCTCACCCCCCTCTTCACTCCTTCCCTCATCCCGACACCCTCTCCCTCATCTCTCACCCTCCATCCTTTCCCTCATCCCCAAAAGTTGCGCCCTCCTTCTAGAAACTTCCCAAATAATTTTTTAAAAATTATTTGAACCCTCTCACCTTCCTTGGCATCAATCCCAAGGCCTCCCACACCCCTTTTGCTTGATCCCAACATTTTGCATCTTTTCTACACCCTAGATCTAAGATCTAAACCCTAAGAGGTGCGCCCTAGCCTTGGGATCTACTCTATTGCTTGGTGGTGGACACTTGGTATTGATCCAAGAGGGGTAGGTTTGCTTCTCCAAGTATAAATAGATCCCTCTTCTCACTCCCAACTCACCATATCTTGAACTATTGTTATGCTACTTGATTTTCCACTCTCTCTCTCTCTCTTTCATTGTTCCATCATTTCCATTCTTTGGCTCTTAGGATTTTGGAGGATGTATTTCTCCAAGATCCACTTTCTTGAGTAATAATAAAGGAGAAACTTTGGAGGATTTTGGGAAGAGCTACAAGTGTTTTGGATCTTACAACACATGAGGTAACATTGTTTTGGTTTAATATGATGGATGCATAGGTAGATCTTAGGTAAAGTATTTTATTTGAGTAGATTTTGCAAAGAGTAGTGTTGTAGATCTATATATGTTGGTTAGCTAGATAAGGTGCAAGTATTTCATCTTGTTAGTTTAACCATCCATATTATCTACTGTATGCATGCCATTGTGTTAGATCTTGCAGGTTGACTTCAAGGGTTTCATTTGGAATGCCTTAAGGAAAAGTCTTTCATTGAGACTCACATAAACCCCCCTCTTTCTCTATCTATTGTTCATTCTCTATATTGTTGTTCATTTCCATACATAATTCAGCTAGTTTAACTTTAGCAAGATAGGTCATTTTTATCAAATATTATAAATTTTTCTTAAGAAAAATTTTTGCCCTAAAAAGGCAAAAGTTTTTCTTCACTCTTTTGGTTGTGTGTAGCATTTCCAGCAAGGATACCTTGCTGGTTTTTGCAGGTTCAGATCTGGTTGAGAGGGGTTTTGGCTACCCAAAGGCATCCACACAACACTCAAAGACCCCCCAAAGGGATTGGTAGCTATTTCTCAACCTCCTCTTTCAATTTTTAAGCATTTTTGTTCATTTCTTCTCCTTTTTCATGCTTTTAGTGGCTCATAGTTGTGGGAGGAGTGGTATGGCCTCCTCCCATGTGTGAGCCTTGGGGTAGCTAGGGCTTAGCATAGATCTTTCCTTTTTGCCTTTTTCTTGCCCTTTTTAGCCTCAGACGTGGGGTTTGGGGTTTGCTTGGTTTGCTTGGTTTGTTTGCTTGTTTCTTGTCTTTCTCCTTCTTTCATTCTCTTGCTTGCTTGTCTCTCTCTTTTTCTCAATATTTCCTAAAGATTAACCAAGCTAATTAATTGCCTACCTATTGGGAGAGGAATACCCCAAATGGTAAGACTAGGGTTTAATATGTGATTGTGATCTAAGTGCCTAATGTTCTAAAATATTCTAGATCTAGATCTCATACATGGTTAATCCTTAGTTTAAGCCTATTGGGCATAATAACTTAATTAGATCTACTTGCATGCTTAAAGCTCTTCAAAGTTTAAATCTTTTTCTTAAATGCTTAGATCTATAACTCTAAATGCTTAAGTGTTTCAATAAGTGAATGGTGTTTTTCTTTCATGCTATCTGATTTTTAAGGCCATTTGCCACATACCTGAAGTAATCTCATTGATAAGTTGATAGTGTAGGCAAACACTTAAATCTTTTTCTTTCTCACACTTAATGCTCTTAATCATAAGATAAGTGTGATTGTCCTTCATTTCTTGGTTGGCAAGTTGTTCTTGCCCTTGTAGTTTCTTTTTTTACTTTGCAAGCTATCTATTTGTGCAACTAAGTGATTTGCTCTCACATAGCATATATTTGTTAATGCCCTTTTATTTATAATCTTAAGCAACACATTTTAGGCTAAAGTGAGTTTCGGCCAAGTCGCTAAATCACATTTTAAAAGTGTCATAAAATCTTTAAAACACTCTAAAACACTCCTAAAATTCTACCTAATTCATATAATAACTTAATAGACTATTTAGGGTACCTTAGACCACCATCTTCACCATCTAAAACGAGTATTGAGGAGGGCAATGGACGGTGATAGGCCAGGGACGGTCTCATGGCACGAAGGAGTGTCATTTCCGTAAAAACTCAATGCTTAGGGCTGACTGTGACAGCTAGGGTTAGCCTCGTTGCTATACTATCTTGAGCATCCAACAGCCATTTGGCAATAGGAGGAGGAGGCTTTTGTGAAAGCTTAATAAAGGTAACTAAAACTTAATAATCTTAAGGAACCTTAATAATTCAACCTTGAACATAAATCTCTAAACACTTTCGTGGGTTTAATAACTAAGAGTGGGTATTCTTCATCTTCATAATACTTGTGATTAAAACTCGTAAATCTTATTTGTTGATGTATTGATGATGATCTCATAAATGCAATGTGATGCTTTGATCTCCTTGTATACTGCACATAAAATAATTAAAGTGGTTAGCTTGTTTGTTGTATTCTAGCATTCTTTAATTGTAAATCTTGTACTTAATTAAAATATTCTTCTTGTAATCTACTTGTAACGAATCACCCTATGACTTTAGTTGACCCCTTGCCCAATCTTAGGCACTAGTCTTAGTTTCCCTAGGAAAATGTTTTTCTTAACATACTAACCTTTGCATCTTGCATTGTTGCTTGTGCATCTTAGGATTAGAATCCCCCCAAGCCTTAACAAATTAAAAATAACTCCTAGAACTTAACTCTAAAACTAATCTAGAAACTAGGGACTACCCCTCTTGGCTTCCCTATGAGTGAGCCTAGACGGAAGAGGTTCCAGTCAAAGTGACAGCGTGGGCTGTGAACCTAGGCATTGTGCCTCCAATGACACACTAAGTGAGCCAGACTTAGCTCACATTTGCAAATGTGTATAAGGACGACAACAGAGCCAACCTATAACCTTTACATCACAATTAGAGTTACATGTAAATCTTACTCTCAAACAATATAGCAAGGGATCCACACGTCCACTAGTGCTCAGCCACTAGGGACACGTCCAACTGTGCTCAGCCACAGGGACGTCCTACTCAACAGATCTCTATCTCACTGAGTCCACAGGAGAATCATCTGGAGTACCATTTCAAGCCTGACTCAACTGAGTCCACAAGGCAGGAGACCACACGTCATAACAACTCAGTCCAGAGTCTGACGCACACCCATCACATGGGCACCTTCACCCCACACAAGGGTACACATCGCTTCATCTCAATCCAGAGAGGAACGAAACACCCATCTCATGGGCATCCTCACCCGACACAGGGGAATACATCGTCTCATCTCAGTCTAGAGAGGAACGACACACCCAACACATGGGCTCTCTCACAGGTCGACTCAACTCAGTCTCAGAGGAGAACGTGTCCTGGAGGATGTCTCACGAAGTTGTAATCATCAACACTCCCTCTCAACTAGGGAGGAATTCTCCACCAGGCCAAGTCTCTCACGGAAGAACTCGAACTTCGTCTTGGCAAGCGGTTGGTGAAGATATCTGCAATCTGCTCATGTGTAGGAAGGTACTGCACGTGTACTTCTTTCCTCTACAACATGTCTCTGATATAATGATATTTTCTCTCAATGCGTTTCGATTTATCGTGAAACACAGGGTTCTCAGAGAGCTTCACACAGCTCTGGTTATCACAATGAATAATGGTAGAATCCACACCCAACGCTATATACTCTTCTTCTGCGGTACTCAAGACCACAGAGCTATGTTTTATGCTGCACCAGGAAACCATGGCAGACCCCAAGGTAAAACAACAACCGGATGTGCTCTTCCGGTCCACTGCGCTCCCTGCCCAATCTGCATCGACATATCCCTGCAAACTCATGTCTACACTGGAGGCATATCTCAAGCCATATCCAACTGTGCCTCGTAGATATCTCAATACATGCTTCACTGCTATCCAGTGAGTCTATCTCGGCTGACTCATGAACTGACTAAGTACATTCACTGCATAGCATATATCAGGTTTGGTGTTAACTAGATACATCAATGATCCAATAAGTTGTCGGTACAAATGTGGATCTATCTCGCCTGAATCAGTAGAAGCATCGTTCATTTTCTTCAAATCCATGACCATCGGTGTAGGCATGGATTTGCAGTCTGTCATACCGAACTTCTTCAATATCTCTACTGTATATTTTCCTTGACTCAAGAAAATCTCATCAATCCTCTGTCGTACTTCTAGTCCCAAGAAGTAGTGGATCATACCAAAATCCTTCATCTCAAATTCAGAAGTCAATGCTCGCTTGTATTCAGCAATAAGTCTTTCTGAACCAGTGAGGAATAAGTCATCCACATACAGGACCAAGATCAGGCACTCGTCACCAACAATATGATAATATAGGTTTGGATCAGCAACACTCTTGTTGAAGCCCAAACTCATCAAGAATCCATCCATCTTCTTGTACCAAGCATGAGGTGCCTACTTTAGTCCATACAGGGCTTTCTTCAACTTGCACACATGAGATTTCTCGTCATGTATCACAAATCCCTCCAGCTGCTCGATGTAAACTTCTTCCTCAATCTCACCATTGAGAAAGGCTATCTTTACATCCATCTGATGTAGTTTCCAACCCATGGATGCAGCTAGTGCAATGATAGTACGAATGGAAGTGTATAATGCTATTGGAGCAAAGGTCTCCGGGTATATCAACTGGATCAACTGGAATAATGGTTGTCTCCCTTTGAACTGTTGAAGGGGGAGAAGGTATTGTCTCTTCCTTCTTGTTAAATAGTTTGACTCCCTCTGAGTCAAACTACCACTACTGACCACAACTGGTATATACATCCCACAGGTACTCTGACAGACCGTCCTTACCAAACCTTCGGGATCTATCCAGGGATGATCAATCCCCTAGGATACAAAATCCTAACGGAGCTACCCGTTGTTGGTCAAGATACCATGGTATCATTAGCATAACCCCCCCTTTCGAGGGAGGTCCTTTCAGACTATACCAAGCTCGTCTCGAAAGTATTCAAATTTTACACGAGACAGAGGCTTGGTCAACACATCTGCAACCTGCTCATTTGTGCCAACATATTGGAGCTTTACAACTCCTCTCTGCACCACTTCACGAATGTAGTGATGCTATATTTCTATGTGCTTCGACTTATCATTGAACACATGGTTCTCCATCATCTTTATGCAACTCTGGTTATCACATAGAATCACGGTTGCTTCCATCTCCAAATCAAATAGACCTGTCAACAATTTCCGAAGCCATATGGCTTCACAACTGGCGGAACATGCAGTAATGTATTCTGCTTCTGTCGTGCTGAGAGCAACACTGGATTGCTTCCTACTCTGCCTTGAAGTCATGGCTAACCCCAGACTGAAACAACATCTCGAAGTGCTCTTTCTATCAGAAACACTTCCAGCCCAATCTGAATCAGTATAACCAATCAGCCTCAAGTCATTATCTCCAGTATATCAGAGACCAAAGTCCAACGTACCCTTAAGGTATCTCATTGCATGCTTTGCAATTGTAAGCTGAACATGTCTAGGCTCTACCAGATACTGACTCAAGGTGTTCACAACAAAGCATATATCGGGCCTGGTATTCGTCAAATACATCAACGAAACAATAATCTGTTTGTACAGAGTAACATCAACCAATTCTGACGAAGTATCAATCAGGAGCTTCAACTTTGTTTCCATGGGTGTGTTCATGGCTTTACATTCCAACATATCAAACCTCTTTAGTATTTCAACTGCATACTTCCCTTGGTTAAGGAAGATCTTCTCTAGGCTCTGCCAAACTTCAAGACCTAAGAAATAGTGCATCAGGCCTAGGTCTTTCATCTCAACTTCAGCAATGAGCTTCTTCTTACAATCTGTGATGAGCTTTTCTTCTCCAGTTAAGAATAAGTCATCCACATACAGCAGCAATATAACTGGCTCATCATTCATAACCTTCAAGTAAAGGTTAGAATCAGCTTTACTCTTGGTAAAGCCCAAGCTCATCAGGAAACTGTCAATTCTTCCATACCAAGCTCTAGGAGCTTGCTTCAACCCATATAGAGCCTTCTTCAACCTGCAAACATGAGTCTTTCTATCTTCAACTTCAAACCCTTGAGGTTGTTTTATATACACTTCTTCTTCAATAACACCATTTAAGAACATTGTTTTCACATCCATCTGGTGTAACTTCCACTTCATCTTGGTTGCAAGAGCTATGATGGTTCTGAACTTCTGATAGAAGTGTATTTGGCTACAGGAGCAAACATCTCATCATAATCAATGCCTTCCTTTTGAGAAAATCCATGAGCGACAAATCTTGCTTTATGTTTTTCAATACTTTGGTCTGCAACATGTTTTATCTTGTATAACCATTTGGAAGATACCACATCTTTGTCCTTCGGTCTGGGAACTATTTCCCATACATCATTCTTTATAATGGATTGGTATTCTTATGTCATGGCATCCACCCATTCTTTCTTCTGAAAGGCATCTTCAAAGCAAGTAGGTTCCTTTTCTATATGATTGCATATCAAAGCCATATAAGTGGACAATGGCTTAGGTTTCTTGATTTGTCTCATGGTTCCTTCTAGGGCACCATACTTCTCTCCATCTTGAATAAGTTCCCTTGCCCAAGCTGGCTTTCTCTTGTGAGAGATCGTCATTTGGTGAGGTTCTCTAGATTCTATCATATCATGATCTTCTGGGATCTCATCATCGAGGGTAACTGCAACTTCCCTCACTGGTTCTATAACTCTGGGAGCTACAGGTTTTTCTTCATATACTTCTTCAAGCTAGCATCTTCTTGATTTCTTGAGTGTTGCATCTTCATCAAAGGTTACATCTTTGTTGATCTCAATATGATGGTAACCCGGTATATAAATTATGAAGGCCTTAGAGACCTCACAGTATCCAACAAATATTCCCTTCTTTCCTGAAGGGTCCAACTTAGTTCTCCTTTCTTTCGAAATGTGTACAAACACTGGACAACCAAATATCTTGACATGGCTTACTTCTATCTTTTTTCCAGAGAACATTTCTTCGGGGGTTTTGAATCCAAGTGCACTATGGGATAACATGTTTTGGACATAAATTGTTGTTCTTGTTGCTTCTGCCCATAAGTGCATTGGAAGATCTTGATCGTGGATCATAGTCTTCACAACTTCCATTATTGTTCTATTCTTTCTTTCTGCTACACCATTTCGCTGAGGATTATAGGGAGTGGTAAGCTCCCTCTTAATCTCGACATCTCTGCAAAAGCTTACAAATTCTTTTAAGGTGTATTCTCCTCCATTATCTGACGTAAGTATCTTGATTTTTCTTTCAGAGAGATTTTCTATCAAGGCAGTGAATTCCTTGAACTTCCCAAATACTTCATCTTTTGATTTCAAGAAATAAACCCAAGTCTTGCGAGAATAATCATCAATAAATGACACATACTATACATACCCACTAAGAGAGGTTGGTCGCATTGGGCCACATACATCTGAGTGGATGACCTCCAAGATTCCTTCTGCTTTATTGCCGCTCCTTGGGAAAGGATTCTTTATGTTCTTTCCTTGTGCACACCCCTTGCACACACCTTCATGATCAACCTTGAATTCTGGTAGACCTGTAACTACCTTGCTTACATATGGCAAGGCTTTGTAGTTGATGTGAACTAGTCTTCTATGCCAAAGTTCACATGGACTTTTAGTGGAGTGAGTCAAAGCTGCATCTAAGTGACCTTTTAACTTATACAAGCCACCTTCTTCTATTCCAATGACAATTGCATCTTTTATGGTTTTTCCTTCAGGCCACATAAGAACTTCACCATCTATGAATGCAACCCTAAAACCTTTCTTATCTAAAGCTGAGATAGAAAGTAAGTTCTTTGTCAAACCCGATATATATAGTACATCCTTAATCTTCATCGGGGTCCCTAAATCAACTTTGTAGGTGGATTCTCCCACTCCTTTAATAGGGTACTGGTAGTCATCTCCGAGTGTAACTTTCTGGGAAAAGTTCGTTTCTATAAGGCTAGAGAGAATGTCTCCCTGACTTGTCATGTGCTTAGAGGCACCACTGTCTATGAGCCAAGTATCCTCTCCAAGTGTGACAGATCCTGAGAGGGCGAAAAATAAAACATAATCTTCAATCTCTTCTTTAGTCATCTTCGTGGTTGGCTCATCATCTTCAACTGCATGGGCATGATGTCTTTTGTTGTTTCTCTTCTTGTATTCTTCTCTTTTGGCTGGACAATTCTTAGTAATATGTCCCATCTTATCACAATGATAACAGTGATAAGAGGAGAAATCTTTTTCTCTTCTTTGACCCTTTTGATATTTTTGGAATCTCCTTGGAGGGTGAGATTCTTTATAGAAGTGGGTGAATCTCTTCGGGGAGTGAGATTCCTTATGGATATGGGTCTCCTTTTGGAAATGAGACCTTTTCTTTCCTCCTTTAGCATGAGTAGCTAGGACTTGGTCTTCATCCCTTAATAGTACTGCTTCTCGGTTCGCTACTCATGCTTCTTCTTGAACACATTCTTCACAAAGACTATCAAATTGGAGTTTCTCCTTTCTTGCACAGATAGTTTGGATGAAGGCATCCCAAGGTCTTGTGAGACCATTAAGAGATGTCATTATGAGTTCATATTCATCTAGGTTGTCTCCAATTGCTTCTAGTTGTTCCTTGAATTGAGAAATCCTAGAGAAATAGGCATGAACTGTTTCTCCTTTCTGCATCTTTGTATTCTTGAGTTCGGTTCTCAAGTTCATCTTTCGGTTATTGTTCTTTCCTTTATACATTCTAGTTAGGGCATCAAACATCTCTTTTGGAGTGTTCTTAGAAGCCAATTGAGGGATCAGGTGATCTTTAATGGAATCTGCAATGATCCTTTTGGCCCTAACCATATCCTTCTTGTACTTTTCTTTGGCTGCATCTTCTTCGAGTTCTGGTACATTTTCCTTTATGAATTTTGCAAGGTCATTCTCTTCAACAATGAGTGCAATCCTATACTCCCAGGAACGAAAGTTTTCCACACCTTATAACTTGTCAACAAGCTTGGTGCTTGCAGACATCTTGACCTAGAGCTAGGAAAATGACCAAAAATTGAAAGTACTCAGAAATTAAATCTGAACTTACGAGGAGGTGCGCTGAGTTGAAGCGAGTAGGCTGGTGCAATTTATTTTCAGAAAATCCAAATTTTACACTTTGAAATTGGACCTACACAAATCTGGACTGGTACTTCTGGTACTGGTTCTGGTTTCCTAGATTTCTGGTTTTCTGGTACCAGTCAAAACTAGGGTTTGACTTTCTGGAGGCTCTGGCCACTGAAAAGGTGCGCTCAAGTTGCTAAGTGATGGGCTAGGCTAGGGCGCACTTTTCTAGATAGTTTTTAGGCAGAAATTCCTCTCCAATAAAAAGCCCTAATTTTCTTGTATGGCAACAGTGACGTTTTTGGTTACCCAGTGAAAGGTGCTCTATTCAGTCAAGCTCTGATACCATGTTAAATTTAGAGTTGCTATTAAGTTCTTTTCAATTTCTAGACAATAATAGCATAAGAAGGATCACTGAAAGAAACACAATCACAAGGTACACAACATCCTAGGAAACCCTCATGGGGGAGAAAACCCAGCAAAAACTTCCTTAATATAGATTGCCAATACAATGCCAAGATAAAAGACTAAAACACTAGAGAATATCCAAGACTGAGCAATGCATGTTAATGTTTATGCCATTATTATAGTTCTTTGCATTTCATTAGATAAGAGCATAATAAGAACAAGATCACTGAGAAATACACATTCACAAGAGACACAGCATTTATCCTGGGAAACCCTCTAG